>CALNXK010000100.1:72500-77500 GCA_942486035.1 Porites lobata
CAGGAACAAAAGAGCAGTAGCACCAAAGAAGAGGGAAATCACGCCTGAAGATCCAAAAGAAGACAAACAGCTTGATCTTTTTTTTCGTAGTTTCTATACACTCTAAATCCAAAAGATCTGTTTCAGCCCCAAAGTGCTGATTCAGCTCTATAGCACCTGGAGCTGATTTGATCCTTCGTGGCACCATTTTGTCAATCTGGTCTAAATCGACCCCAATAAAGACCATTGCAGCCCCATCGAAAACCGTTTTGGCCCACAGGAGAAATTGTTTCAGCCATGTGATGCGTATCGGCCCCTTTCACTAGAGCCATTTCTACTCAAAAAATAGAGACATTTCGGGTTTTAGTCTAGTTGGCCCGATTCAGGGCTGACTTGGCCTATACTAATAGAGCTGTTTAGACCCCATGACAACGCAAAATGGTCCGACCACTAGAACCAACACCGATTTGAAGAATATATGTTCATCTAATCAGTGTCTAGTCGGAAGCATTAGTTCCTAATCACTGAGTACGGGCCACTTTATCTTTATCATGGAGAGCTTCGATAAAGGGTTTGTAGTTCGAAAGAGCAAGTTACTGTAAGACATGGCTAGAGGCAAACAAGTTTACACAAGCAACGGTGGAAAGAGCCCTCAGGTAAGTCGTCTTGCGTCACAAAGATTTCTTAAATGGCGCATATTGAACCGAAGATCGTTGTTCTGAATCTGTCCATTTTAATATAGATGATTTTCTAGACGGAGACAGGAGCCCGTCATGGACATGATCATGATATGGTTACAATGTATGAGGACGACAAAGAATGCCGTTTTTATTTCCCCATTTTAAGGAAAGATTAAAATTTAAAAGGATAGTAAAGGCAGAGGCCGAGGAAAACCAGGTAAGGACATTTCATAGGTTATTATAATTTTGCTTTCCCGCCAAGACATAATGGTAGCGCGGGGCTTGGATACCAAAATATACACGTCACTCCCATAAATCCTTGCACACTACCAAACTGCGCGCGCATGTTTGAAATGTTCAGGCGGGCTGCCTTTCAATTCGGGTGACAATTTCCCACGGGCGTAGAGGGAGGCTGAGTTTTCGGTGTTCAATTAAGAAGTCAGCGGTAGTTTGGGAAAATGAAGAGAGACTTCTGGTTAAATGATCGAGCTTCCTGTCGGGACGTTTCCGGTCGACTTTTTGACCTTATTTATGTCACATTTTCGCAATCTGGCGGGAAAACCAGACGGGCGAGATCCAGGTTTTCAAGCGCCAATTATGAAGTCTTCCGTGGACGAAGTAAGGGAAAAAGAAATTGCATTTCTTCAAGGAAATTTTGAAAATATTCGCTTTTCGGAGAATTACTGTTTTGCAGTCCACAAAGGAGACGCAGATAGTCTAACTGATTTGATCGACAGATATCTTTCTTTGAATTCGACGTAAAGATAATTATCTTCATGTTTTCATATCGTAAACTGTCTCCATACCAAATTATTGTGGTTATTTGCTTGAAGTGGCTCCTTGATTGTCTCTTAATTTGCACATACAGCTCAGCCCATTTTTTGAACACAACAGAGGAAATATCCCCATTACTTTCTTTGGAGTCCCCTTTACAGTAGAAAGCTCTGAATCCAGACATTGCGTTCATGGATCGTTGAAGGTAATAGTAAATTAAACCCGTCAGTTTCTATTATATTTTGTTTATCAGCATTTTTGGAAGTTGGTCAGGATTATTTATTTTTTCTCATTTTTATGTAAGGGGCCGACCATTTAACTCTTGAGGGGGGGGGGGGGGGATTTTGAAAAAAATTTCCTGCAAGCGCTTGTCAGAAGAAAAAAATTGCATGCAGCACAAATGTAATAAAAAGCTTATGGGAAAAAAAGGGGAAAAAAAATCCTGCCCACCAGATTGCTAGAAAAAAAAATTCTTTATGACCAGAAATCGACGCCACCCCCCCCCCCTTCCCACCCAACAGTTAAATGGTCGGCCCCTAAGTGAAGAGCGTAAAATCGCACAGAAAGTTAAGTTCGCTCGTATTGCTCCTGATTGACAGTTAAACATGAAAGTCTCCGGATCTTTAGAGTGGCCGGGGGTGTTGGAAAAACAAAGTTTGTGGTGTTTTGTTTAGCAATTTGTTGAATTGATTGTTACCGATTTTAAAGTAGAAACCTAAGGTAAAACAGACATGATTTTCCATCGATTCAAATTATTATCTACATCATCTACATCTACTTCTACCTATATTAAGTCCGTAAAAATCGCTAAGACATCACACCAACCAATATGTGGTGCTTCAAAATTTGCCTTACTTCCCAGTCTCATCAAAGCACAACAACAAAACTGACAACATTTCGACATCAGCTAAGACTAAAACACTGATAGGATTTCGTCTTTGATGTTCTTTGATATGATTTCTTATTGCAAGCACTCTCTAGCAGGAGCAAGCCCTTCCAAGAACTAAAACATTTAAAAGTGCTCCTAATTTAGAATTAGCCCCGCCTCCCTTCCCCCTGATTCGACAATGTCGAAACTAAAACGCCAATTGGTTGACCTGGTTTGTACTATGCTTCAATTGCAGGACTCAAGGGATGGGTCTAAAAAAAATGATGCTCTGTCGTATCGGATATTTTTGATTACAAGAGAATGCGTGACAAACACAATGATCCTAATAACTTCAATTCTCTATTTTCGAATTCCCCATAATACACTCTGTTTGCCCCCCAAATTTTGCATAACCCATTGTTTTTAAATGCTCCTGGGAGTATTGCATTTTCCCAAGAGCATTTTAAGACAATAAGTTATGTAAAATTTGGGGGGCAAACAGAGTGTATTATGGGGAATTCGAAAATAGTCAATATCAAAAAAGAATCTACAAACCACTGTTATTACTGTTATTTCTTTTCGGCAAATACCGGGTTATAGCATAGATTCGCGATTCGGAATTCGCGGCTGCGTTACAATAGAACAAAGAAAAATGCTTTTTAGTTTTTAGAGACATCGTGATTGCGGTTAGGCTCGATTTCCACCGTCTCCCGGGTCCGAACAGCGGCTGGTAATCGAGCCTCGATTGCGGTGAAACTAAGTGAGAGTGAATCGTGAATAAAAGTAGTTACATCCAACTACTGTACTTGTGACTTGTGGACAACACTGTTATTGGGAGGCAAAACATTCCACATAATCGAAGCATTTTTTTTTTTTGGTTTTGAATTCCGGCCCCATTCAATCATCCACGTCACTTGGAATCAATACAATATATATTCCCATACATCAAGTACCTACCGCAGTGTTGAAGGATACCGCTGACTAGTTAATTGAGTAACGAAAACTCACCCTCCTTCTACGCCCGTGGAAAATTGTCACCCTTTCAATTCAACGGTCAAGTCAACGGACGCTCAAGATTTTAAGCGAATTTCAGTTTGATTTTCACTAAACTCAGCGATTTTACTCCAAGCGACAGATAGATCGTGGATAGAAGATTCTTATCAAGACAATTGCCATGTTTTGTCTCATTTGTTTCGTAAAGGATCGAAGGATTGCATCGCCGTTTGAAAGGTTTGTCATGTGCAGTGCTACATTAAAACTAATAGAAAGAATTTTTATATACAACAATTTCAGACTATTTTGGAATCAAACAAGTTTTGCAGATAATAGTTTGTACTTAAGTGATAGATAGATCAGCAACTTTTGTGAGTTTCAATGCCATGGACATAGTTGAAGAAAGACAATTTTGTTTACTCAGCTGCATCTTTTGACCTCAACTGCAAATCAGTTCCAATAATATATTTCAAGTTTCTTTATTTTTCCACAAATTTTTAATAGAATGTTTGGTTGCTACATTTGCATGTACATAGTAAGTGATCAAGGTATATGCCAGTTAGGTGCGAAGCTTTATGCTGAGGAATCCTTTCTGTTAGGCATTGATTTATCACTTTACAGTAAAGTGTAATGCCTATTAAAAATGATCAATGGTACATTTCTATTTTTTTTCCTCAAATAACGATTTTGTAAGGTGATCAAGGTATATTCAAAGCTTTGATGCTGGATAATCCTAATTCTAGGCATTGAATGATCACTTTTATACAGTAGACATGAAGCTTTGAATAAAAATAAGGTTCATTGTCATTTGGTTTTCTTATCAAGATATACAGGTACATGTGGGAGTCATTTGTGTCCAAATTTACATGTTTCCTCTAGAACGTTTTGTATGTTTATCTGTGACTGGGATCTTGTAGGCAGTATATATACAGTGTCGATGTTACCAATGCTACATTAAAACTGATAGAGTGAATTACAACAATTTCAGACTATTTTAACATCAAACCAGTTTTGCAGATAACAGTTTGTAATTAAGTAATAAATAGATCAGCAACTTCACGAGTTTCCATGGACATGGTGGAAGAAAGACAATTTTGTAGTCAGCTGCATCATTTGACCTCAGCTGCAAATCAGTTCCGATAATATTTCAAGTTTCTTTATTTTTCCACAAATTTTTAATAGAATGTTTGGCTGCTACATTTACATGCACAATGGTAAGTGATCAAGGTATATGCCAGTCAGGTGCGAAGCTTTATGCTGAGGAATCCTTTCTGTTAGGCATTGATTGATCACTAATTTACAGTACAGTGCAATGCTTAAAATGATCAATGGTACATTTCTATTAATTTTTTTTCTCACATAAGGATTTAGTGAGGTGATCAAGGTACTTTATATTTCAGTTAAAGTGCGAAGCTTCATGCTACAAAGTCCTAAAATTTTCTAGGCATTGATTGATCACTTTACAGTAGACATAAAGCTCAGAGTAAAAATAAGATTCTTTGTCATTTGGTTGTCTTATTAAGGAGTCTTTAATTTTGTGTACAAATTTACATGTTTCCTCCAGAAAGGTTTGTTTGTTCATGCATGACTGGGAACTTGTAGGGAAATTTTGGCATCACAGATTTTGTTTAAGTTTTCTGTGTGATTGTTTTAGAAGGTAGGAGTAAAAAGGAGACAAAGTTAAAGGAGAAAAGGCAGAAAACTAT
>CALNXK010000100.1:90000-120000 GCA_942486035.1 Porites lobata
CTTACCATCATAATTTTGTTTCTTGTTTACGATCACTGACTTCTCAAATTTGTAAATAATTCCAAAGATTGACCTACCCGAAACACAAGTGTCTCCACAGACACATACATTTGGTACGTCACTTATCTGCCAGTCACATCTTAGATTAACTGAATATTTAAATTCTCTCTTGTTGAGATTTAAGTCCATTTCCTTTACCGGGATGACAATTAGCCAACTTGAAACACTTCGCTGCTGCGAGATCGACCGCCCTCTTGGTCTTCTCGGGTAGGGAATTCCGCAGGCCTTCTAATTTATCGTCCAGTCTCACATGTCTCTCTCTCTACGCGTGGTTAACTGCAAAGATCTTACCAGAGCATCATCTGGAGGTTCATGCGCCTGGGATACGATTTTCGCAACAAGAGGGGCATTGCTTGTTCGAATCCAGCTCGCTCAACTGGGTTTTCTAGTCGCAGTCCTCCTTCCTCACTAGTAGTGTCAGCAGTTGTCGCTCACTCATTGTGCATGTATGGCCCGTAATTGATGGTATTTAGGTATCACTAATAGCGCGTTCCAATGGTTCTAGCAGCTCCTCAATATCAGATAATGTGCTTAGGTAGTACATCCATTTGTGCTTCAAAAAGCGAAGGTATATGAAGCATAGCAGTCTTGTGGTTGGGTTACTGCAAACTCTGCCAGTTTCACTACCTGGCCAACCCAGTCATCCACCTTTTAACTTAATAATAATAATAATAATAATAATAATAATAATAATAATAATTGTTGCGTAAACTAAAGAGAAATTTTTGGCGTGTAAGGAGAGCCTAGAAGAAGCTAGGAAGCTTAACCAGAAATTTTATGCAGATCCTGGAAGTATATACGCCACTTTTGGAAAAATGTTAGAAAGCCAGGCGGATATTGACAAACCAAAGTACGACAGAGTAACGCAAGGGACACAGGTCAATAACCATACGTTCACCAACATTGATGAAGCGAGTAGTTTTTGGAGAAGTCTATGGGAAGAAAAGGAGAGCGGAGACACGGAAGCAGAATGGATCGAGGAGGTTAGTAGTACCGGAAGTACCGACTGATGGCTGGAATTTGAATGCTGAACAAGTTACCAAGATCATCAAGAGAAAAAAAAAACTGGAGCGCACCTTCGACCGTATTGCTAATTTCTGGTGGAAGAAGGCAACTATCTTGCATAAAGAAATAGCCTCTTGTTTCCAGGCCACTGCTCAACTTGAAGATCTTCAGTTTCCCTTATGGTTTTCGGAAGGCAAGACAACTCTGATCCCCAAGCCTGGTGAGTTCAGAGGTGACAACCAACGCCCTATCACCCGCCTGAATAACCTATATAAGTGGTACACCTCATGCCTGTTAGCCCAGGCTAACCAACACATCGAAACTTATGGATTAATACAACGCGAGCAGCGTGGTGCAAGGGGTAACTGCAGTGGAACGGTTGTACACTTATTGACATCTATACTTAACGAAAAAGAAATACTAAGCCTGAATAAAATACATTTAACAGTCAAAATAAAGACAATATTTTGCTGACTCAAGCACAATAAAAAGGAGCTAAATGCTGAAAACGTTTCGAGACAATAAATTTAAAAGGCCCTTTGCAGCTAGCTAATCATTTACGTTGTCCATAACTGCCATGCTGGAGATAAGTCGCACTGGGACACGGCAAATAAAAGGCTGACACCTTGTTCTCCGCGCATATGAAACTTGAAAACAATGCCAGTGAATAATGAGGGATGCTCACTTGTAAACACAAAATCTGGGGAAAAGTTTTTGACATTTGAAGCCGCATTTAATCACCTTCCTTATTTTTACTGTCCTTGAAACTTTACGGAGATGTAAATTGATGATTACTCTCGGGATTATCAAGTTTTAAAAAAAAATTATCGAGCGGTTTTTAAAAATAACTGTGAAATTTGTAGGCGTGGACCAAATTACAAACAAAAATAGTAAAGAAAAGCAGCCGAATGTAGGCTAATCAAATTCTTCTTTCTCACAATCAGCCAAAGCAATCCCCCTCTTCTTTCGTACAAAGTTTCAGATGGAATCAAACCACTATGAGACGAGACTGCATTTCCAGACCTCATTATTTTCTTTAGATATTAGCTAATTATGTCTATAGCATGTTACTTTATTTTGTTTTTATGACCTTTAAAAGTTTGTTTCAAAATATTTCCAAAACGCTCTCATAAAATTTGTTCAAATTTTACCGAGGCAACTAAGGGAGGTACAAGTTCCCTTAAGCTATTTGTGAAAAAAAAAAACACCTATTCCCGAGAAATACAAAGGCAAGTAAAACACGTAATGGCGTCATTATGTTGCCATGGTAACTTTGATGTCAAAAAAACATGGATCATAACAAATTTTCATCTTTATCCAGTGCAGCTGTGGTAAACTTTTTGCGTTATCTTTGTTAATACCGACGTGGTAAACGCTAAAAGTGGGGAAGTATACTCCCTAAAAAATGCACTCGAGTCACCTTAGTTCACGAAGAACACGGGATGCCTTAACAAAATGACCGCCATCTTCTTGGATTTTACTACAAATCCAAATTTATCAACAGTATTGTAGAACAAATTTAGACACTTAAAGAATCTTAATTAATAATGATTTGGAGAAACATAAACATGTAAAAACTAGCGAATCAAAGTTCCGACGTTTCGGCGACATCATGACGTTATCGAGGAATAGAAATAAAAGCGAGCTCAAAAGAATTAAAGTACTCTAAAATTGCATGAATGGACACAGCTAGACAAAGACTTTAGTACGGCTTGAATCCATTCCTTGATAACGGTGTCATGATGTTGCCGAAAAGTCGGAACATTATTTCATTGTTTTTTTGGTTTTGTTTTATTTTGTTTTTTCTTTTTTACATCTTTTTGTAAAAAGAATCTTAAAACCATTATTGACATAACCACAAAAAAGTAGTACCACCCAATGAGTAAGAATCTGACAATTACCGAGACACGCTTGACCATTTCCAAAGTACCCAGGACTGCAGGTGCAGTTGTATGATCCCATGTTATTGTGACACATCGCATTCGTATCACATGAGTAGATGCTTGTTTCACACTCATCAATATCTGGCCCAAAATAAATACGTTTTAGTGAATCGTTGTTTCGATAACCACATAAGCATTTAATACAGTATATTCATTAACTTATGCATTTATAATAATAATATAATAATAAAGAGGATGAGGATGAGGATGATGATAAACTAAACACAACCAACAAGACAGTTACGGATTATCAAAATTCACGTTGGCCCCGAGGTTGAGAGGAATAAATTCAGAACCACTTCAAACACTCTCGAAAGGGTTGGACGATCCTTATCAGTCTAGTATTTACACTAGAATAAGTCGGGGGGTTTTGGGGGGAAGTGGAAATTGTATTAATTGAAACCTGTCGTAATGTTAAACTGGGGGAAGTTGAATGTTAACTTTTTGCTTCACAGGCCTCTTTTATTTTTGCTTGAAGGAATGAATTGCTATTAACCCCTATTAGTTTGAGCAGGCAGGAAGTGTGGTTCACAAAGGATAACTTTTGCTAAAGCAAAAGTCCTGCTTTCGCAGAAATTTCATTCTTTACTACATTTGATTCGATATTCACCAGCGCATGTTTTTCCATTTCCGGTATATCCAGGTCTGCAAGTACAAATGTGTGATCCGATGGTATTTTCACACTCTGCGTGGATGGCGCATGAATGGGTATTACTTGTACACTCGTCAACGTCTAAACAATAACAGAATAAAAATACACTGACGTTAGGTAGTTGCTTTCACAACTTGAATACTTTAGTTAGACTGTATATTTAGATAAAAACCTCAATTGTCTAAAAGATCATTAAAATAAACACACCCATAAGGAAATAAACCAAGCCGACATAGATCAACCGATAGACGAATATGAAAGACGAATATGCAGACAGGTGGGTGTGGTCAGACAGATGGAAAAACAGTCTGTCCCACACACAACAGAATATAAGTGAACTGTATAGCACATTAATTACTCAGTACGACCCTAATAGGGATGTTAGTAATGTTATAATGATTACCAGTGCATATTTTTCCATTTCCAGCGTATCCGTGATTGCAGATGCAGATGTTGGACCCCTCCATAGTTTTACAAACAGCATTTCTGTTACACAACTGAGGGTTTGTTGCACAGTCTTCAACATTTAACTCTGAAATAAAAGAAAAAAAGACAAAGCATATAAACATGCACGGACACATACTATCCCGCGCCGGCAGCAAATTCACATTTCACTTCTTTTCACTCAACTTCATTGTTCGTTAACTGCTTTAGAATTTTAGCTCAGGTGAATGCAATAGAGGTCTCGCCCCTACAGAAGGTAGAGATGGTAGTGATGGTATGAAAGCAATAAGTTACAATTTCGAAGTTGGTTAAAAAAAAAAGATTTCTACTCTGAAATGTATCACACAATCAGTTACTCACAGCTTATCATGATAAAGCTCGTTATACTCTTCTAACCCTATCCCCCCGCGTACGTTACCTCAAATTATACACGATAGTCACGTTTTTCTCTTTAAAGCCCAGTACTGGAAAAGTTGAAAATTTACAGGCACATGCAAATTTATGCTTACAATATGTAAATCGCAATTTTCGTGTTTTGTAAATTTCAGTTTACATGATGAGGATTTGTAAAATGGAATTTTCATGGAATTTTCAATTTTGTCTCATTATGTAAATTTTCTATAAAATAATAATTCTCTCATAAAACATTTTCTTTTAATTTTTTTTACTTCACAAAAAATTGACACTTTCAAAGCGTTCGTTTTGCGTAGAATGTTTTTTTTAATATTGAAAAGCTAACTTCTTGTGTTTATGCCGTAAACGTTTCTGAAAGGTTCAAAAAATGTGACCGAAAAGTAATACTGTAATAATAATAATAATAGCAATAATAATAATAGTAATAAAAGGTAGATGAAATAATAAATAATGAAGATGATGATGGCAAACAGTTTTTTTTTTTCTGTTTTAATTGATAATGATGAAGGCCTGTTCCGAGTTCCTAGGTGCAAAATCTTTCTTCTGAAAATGAGTTTTATTTGCATGAGAATAAAAACTAATTTTAATATCAATAATTTTAATATCATATCCTTGCATTAAATGACACAAAGGTTTCAGGCAACCCGGAAATGGCCTATTATTCTGCAGCAGTTCAGTTCCGCAGATTATGCTAATTTACTGGAATCATTGATTGCTCACTTGAAAACCAAACTGTTGCAATTTTAAGGCTTGTAAACGCCGACAAAAGACAAAATAATTATCCCATCCATACTGTTCTTACATGGTCCAGAATTTGACAACATAACCTAAGAATAGTATCATACAAAGAGTCTTGAATCATAACTTTAACATGGGGTGTTGAACAGCCTTAACAAAAATTAGACTTGCAAAATCGAAAAACAATAATTCATTAAGAGTACAAATGCCTCTCTATCATACCCCTGCAAAAAGATATTGCATATTGATTTAATTGAGTTAATTTTTCTACATTAAGTCTCACGAGATATATGATCCTAGGAACAGCCGGGTTCAAGAGGAAAGATTTAAAGACCATGCATGCCAAGAATAAACTGCCGAACTTGCATTCTTTCCAGGTGTTAATAAGAAAATTGCATAATTATTCTGAGATCATCTCCGCATACATTTTTATTTCAAAAAGTGCTCCAAACGTTAATGAAGACAAAGTCAGTCATATTTGTAGGTAGTTACTGTACATGCATATTCTTAATTTGTAGAGGGGTTAGCTTGGTCACAAACTAGTGGCGACGAATTGTACCTTCAAAAACGCCACAATCCCGGTCATAATTTGTTGAAACACTTCCGGAAAACACAGCATAAACTTAGTCGTTCATAAATACACTTATTACTTCCCTCCCCTTCTCTCAATGTTGGTTTCACGCGTTTGTTTGGGCAAAAACGTCTTCCAAATCAACATTGAAAGGAAAGGGAAGGAAAAGCTCGCAAGAGTTTCAACAATTTATTATGACCGGGATTGTCTTTGCTGTAGTGAAAGGTGCAATCTCTGAAAACGGACGATTTTAAAAGTGGACGTTGAGAGATGTAACATGAGTTTAGACTTGAGAAATCACAAATTAAAATTGTATTGGGAAAGAAGTATATCGTGCAGCAGAGTTTCAAAGTTGCGAAAAATTACAAGCGGTACAATTTACTGTAATTATCGTCTCTAAAACACTACAGGCTCAGCTATCAGATATACTTTATTAATGTCAGTTACGAAGACATCAAGGGACTTGCATTGAGATCTATTAATAAATCCTGTGTACTTGATCCTCTGCCTGCAGTGGTAATGAAGGAATGTTTCAATTTACTAACTCCTGTGTTGACTAACATAGTGAATACATCTTTATCTACTGGAGTTATGCCTGATGTCTTGAAGATTGCAGCTGTGACACCGACTTTAAAGAAACATAATGCTGATTTCACTAAATATGAAAGTTTTCGACCCATTTCTAATTTGAAGTTTGTGTCCAAGCTTGTGGAAAAAGCGGTATGTGTCCAGCTTACAGACTATATTACATCTAATGGTCTTTCGGAAACGTTTCAATCCGCATACAAGTCATTTCACTCCACTGAAACGGCTCTACTGAGGGTTCAAAATGACATTCTTTGTGCTTTAGATCGTAATGAGTCGGTCATACTGGTACTTTTGGATCTATCGGCGGCGTTTGATACGGTGGACCATACTCTTCTAGTGACAAGGCTGTCTACTTGTTTTGGTTTTCAAGGAACTGTGCTTAAGTGGCTGAAATCATACCTGTCTTCACGTAAGCTGTTTGTTAAAGTTGGGAATAGTCATTCTTCACAACGTGCATTGAAGTGTGGTGTCCCTCAGGGATCAGTTCTGGGCCCTTTGTTGTATTTGTTATACACATCACCTATTGCGGACATAATAAATGATCATGGACTATCATACCATCTATATGCTGACGACACCCAATTATATATTACCTTTAAATCTACCAGCTTGAATGACATCCAACAAGTGAAGTTGAGAGTGGAATGCTGTGTGAGGGACATTGATGAATGGATGATAAGAAACTATCTTAAACTAAACCAAGACAAAACGGACCTTGTAGTCATCAGTTCTAGATTCCATCCTATGCCTGACATCGGTCACATTACTGTTGGTTCTGAGTGCATTGCACCTCGTGACTCTGTTCGTAATTTAGGGGTTCAGTTTGATAGCATATTTAGTTTTGAGGAGCACATTAAGAACATTTGTAAATCATCATTCTATCATTTGAGAAATATTGCTAAAATCCGCAAGTACTTAAGCCAAGATACATGTAAAATCTTAGTCCATGCATTTATCAGTTCGAAACTTGATCACTGTAATTCCTTATTACATGGCCTTCCTAAGTATCTGTTAGCGAGACTACAGGCAGTTCAGAATGCTGCAGCTCGTGTTGTCACATTGACACCGAGGCATGTTCATATAACTCCTATTTTAATTAATCTTCACTGGTTACCAGTTGAGTTTAGAATAACTTTTAAAGTCCTTTTATTGGTATACAAGGCCCTTCATGGCCTTGCACCTTCTTATATTTCTGACCTTTTGAATTTTAAAACATACTCTAGGTCATTGCGTTCTTCATGTAAAGAATACTTAGTGGTTCCAAGAAGCAGATTGAAGACATATGGAGACAGAGCTTTCTCTATTGCAGGACCTAAATTGTGGAACGATTTACCTCTAGAGATTAGGAAATGTGCTTCAGTGGCAACTTTTAAGCAATCCCTTAAAACTTTTTTATTTAAGTTAGCATATAGGTTATGAGATTCCTTTTGTTTTGAGATGTTTTTGATTTATATAGTAGATAACTTAGGCTATATTTGAATTATATTGTATATTGTAGATATTTTATATTTTATATTTTTTATATTTTATTTTGCAATTAGGTAGCGCTTTGGACAATTATTGGATTTTAGCGCTATATAAATAAAATTATTATTATTATTATTATCATTTCGCAAATGATCAGAAGCAAGTGTGTTATATATACTTTTATATGTAAATCTACCATGGTGGAATTTTTAGCTCATAGAGAAGTTTTCTTGTCATATAAAAATCTCAGTAGCTTCTGAGTTGAAATAAAGGAGTCGGCCAAAGTCTATATCAAAAAAGAGTACTGGGGAATGCGTGGAATGCGATGGCGCACGACTATTGAAATTTTAGTCGTTTCAGAGTGCGTGACAAACAAAGGGAGTCTGGTTTCCGTCTGTGCTTAAATTAATGACAGCTCGGCCAATTTCACAATTTTGTCGGTTTCTTTTGTGGACTCCACCTACAGCCGAGAAAAAACCCTGGGAAGTATGTTTAAAAATTTTCAATGGACAACTTCTCAACGGTGAACCACGGTGAACCGTTCGTTTACAAACTGTTCTGTTTACTTTTTAAGAATACGGTTCATAATGGTGAACCGTTGAAATATCCTCAACTACACTTTGTTGAAGGCGGAACGTTAACAGAAAAGACAATATAAAGTGTTTCCATTGCTTTTTCATTTTTTTCATCAGTGGTTGATAGATCTACGCGCTTGCTGGGTGGTAAACTGTCCAAAAGCTTCTTGAATTCACTTCACCACTGTACAGTCGTGCTTTAAGCAGTCTATAAATAACTCAATTACGTGGTCATTTTCTGCGAGGTGGACTGAAACTTAGCAAAGTGTTTTAATAGTAAGCATCTAGTCTGGTTGGTTTTAGGCGACAGTTAAATACACTGTGAATCTGTAGAAACTGTGATACCACAGAGTACAAAAGGTGTGCAATGTTATAAAATATGCCGTACCATCCTCAAAGGTTTCGATAACTACACAAAAATAAAAAAAGGGCTCACCTTTAAAGTTGGATGTTTTGATTAACTCTCTGTGTTAGCAGATTCAGGTAGAAATTGCTCTATGTGGTACTCCTTGCGTCAACATAACTTTCCTTCATTCATACAACCACCAATTATCATATAAGACCACACCCAGATATAAAGACAATTGCAGTATCTGAAAATTTTTGTCCGGTCTGTCTCATATGGTTAGCTTTAATTTGTCCCTCAAAAGTCTCGGATTTCCATGCCACTAACCATTTTACTATCTTGCAAATTACCTCGAACTATATCTCACGCATCCTCATTTAGGTACAAGACTCGCTTCCCATCCTACCTTGTATAGTTCCTTCTTCTGCTCCTTGTTTTGAAACAGCTGGAGTGTTTCGAGGCCACTTTATCGTGATTATGAAAACGAAAGTGACTACCGCCGTCAGGAAAGTTATGACCACAGCGACAACGATCAGGAGCTGCATTCGTTGGATTTTCCGGATATCTTTTCGCAAAGCATTCAACTTCTTTGGTGGCGCTTGTCTTCTGTTTCTGCCATCTTGATTGGTATGTCCAATATTAACTCTTTGTACTGCTACATCAGTCGCAGACTCGTTCTCGACGACGTTTTCATATACTTCATCGACTTTAATTCTTGTTTTGGGTTGCAGCTCGAGGTAGACTTTCTCTGGCCCTGTTGGTGTCAACGTCTTTGGTGGCGCTTGTCTTCTGTTGCTGCCATCTTGATTCGTATTTCCAATATTAACTCTTTGTACTGCTACATCAGTCGCAGACTCGTCCTCGACGACGTTTTCATATACTTGATCGACTTTCATTCTTGTTTTGGGTTCCAGTTCGAGGTAGACTTTCTCTGGCCCTGTTGGTGTCGCATACATGGTGGTCAGCCCAGAGAGTTATTTAATTTAACTCACGTTCAAACGGCTGAACGCTTCCAAAACTAGGAGCAAATTTTAAGCACTTCTTTCATGGTCCAACGCATTTTATCAGCACATGCCTTATAAATAGCTTTTAAAATAAGATATTAGTATGTCTGCTAAAAGAAACGTAATAAGACAATATTTTAGCACGAGGATATCGCGATTAAAACATACAAACGGACAAAGTAAAACAACAAATAAAAAAGAACATGAAGATTTGAAGACTACAATGGCCTCCTGGCTAAAATTTTCTCCAGTAGTTTTTTTGTTTTTTTTTTTCCCTTAAGTTCCTTATTCTAGAGCGATAATGCGATTCAGTTATACGGATTTTACGCGGGATTCCAATTTGTTATGCTTAGTTAGTGATACGCAAGTGGCTTATGAAAGGTTTTATTTAAAGTAGGGGTCCGCTGCAATATCCATCATTGTGGTGTTTAAATAAGTTGATTTGCCGGTTTATAGAAGAATTTCCTATACAACTGAATTAAATGCCAACAAAAAAGTCAATGCTAAATGAAATGTAAGGTAATAATTCATTGATAAAAGTGTAAAGATAAGATGTGGTAAAGTAAAATTGGCAAGCTTAACTTAGTCGAGCAAAAATTAACATAGTGGAAAGTCACTGTTATTCACTGATCATATCAAGCTAATGATCATCAGATTAAGCCACTTTTCCTAAAATCCATCTTGAAAATTATTTCCAGCTGAATGTTTGGAAAAGTGGCTAAATCTGATGAACATCGCTAAACGGTTAAGTACTGTTTCAAAAACGAGCAGAAGTGTATTATCAAGTTTAAAAACTCGAGGCGAAGCCGATAATTTTTAAACCTGATAATACAGGACTGCAAGTTTTTTGAACGGCTTCAAAATCTCTCTCCTTGCACTAATTTCAGATTCGGGGTCATTTTGGTCTAAAAATTGGACGTACATTAATTTATTTTGTTTTTATTTTCTTTATGAATTATTAAATAAACGAGTTTTTGAAGGTAAATTTAAAATACCTTCCGTCCACTTTAACCGGCTAATATATATTCACTTGTACTGCGCAAATTTGGATAGTGCGGATAACGATTGAAAGGCTATCGTGTCAAACTGAATCGAGAAAAATGCATAAAGATGGCTGATCACTTGATTTAAAATATAAAGAAAACAGCCGGAAAATGATTGGCTTGGGAAGAAGTAAAGTTTAGTTTGTTTATACTACGAGGCTCTAGTGTCATTTTATGCTCTATCAGTACGGCAGTTCTTATCTGGGTAAAATTTTTGCGTAGAACTTATCTGACCATCACTATTACTCGTCACGTATGTGTCACCGATGTGTCATGGGTGCTTGACATTATATTCACGCGATTTATCCACGACAAGTCATCTGTTGTCTTTATATGAAAAATCCACCACTGGCCCTTCAATTTGCTCTGTGGGTGACTGTGCCAGGATTGAAGACAAACTTATAAGAATATGTTTGGTGAAGTATATATAAATTCACGAAGAAAAGTATCCGCGCTTTGTAGTCGTCAAATTCAATTTTGGAAGCAAGGACCAACGTTACAGAAAAGAAGGACCAGATTCTAATATAGGATTTAATAATCAGCTATAATATACACTTAATGTCAGATCCTGAGGGAAACAGTTAGTTTTGTTTCCCGCTCTCTATTAACGAAGAATTGAAGATAATTTTTATGGCCATTATATAATAACTATTATAAAGTTTAAAAAACCCTGCTGCGTTTATAACTAATAACGAAAGTTTAAAACTTAATACACTATTTTCAGGGATAGCTCGTGGAGGGCTCTTATTTCATGTAAATCTCTAATAAGTTTAAGGTATAAATTGTTCACTGACTCTTACCTTGCACCATGCTTTTTGATGCATTTAAATCTTTGTTTCGAGACCACTTCATCATGATGACAAATACTAATGTGGCAGCAGCAATTAGGAGGGTCATGGCTAAAGCAGCACACATAAAGACCCGCATTCGCCGGAGTTTTCTGAGGTCTTCTTGCACAGCATTCTCAGACACTGATGGGGTTTGTTCTCTTTTGATGTATTTCTGATAAAGATTCTCATCAACTTTCTCTTGTGTTGCTGCTTCTCCGACGATATCGTCATAGTCTTGATAAGTTCCTGTCTTGCCTTGGAGCTCGAGATAGATACTCTCTGGTTCATCGGGTGTCGTAGACGTTTTGCCAGTGTTGTGTCTTAGTTGCAAATGAGTTAGCAACACCTGGTTTCTGACTGTGACTAGTTACTAACACCTTCGCTTTTAGTAGCTAGCTGTATACGTTTCGTATGCCTCACATAAATGTGGTCGACTGCGTTTGAATAAGATACTGATGGTTTGCAAAAACAGGAACTAGAAGATATTACACTTAATTTCAAAGTTTACAGGATATGACGCCTGCTAATGGCCAATTTGGTTCTCTTTAATGTTGACCACATAACAAAAGGTAAGGGACGGACCATTAGAAAAGTTATGGGGGGGGGGAATTTTCGAGCCGCAGGAATTTTTTTCTTTAATGTTTCCCGTGAATGAATTTTTTTTTTGTCAAGATGTTGTGCACGAATATTTTTTTTCCTTGAAGTAACACTAAACTAAAAACATATTAAATCATTCAGTTGTTCGCTTAACCAAGGGCATAATTTAAATATAGGCTACCTGGGCACGTATGCGAAAGTAAATTGATACATATTCTAAGGTACAGTTCACAATAGCCTTTTATACACAAGGTATCCTGTATTGTAAGTGCATTGGTACTGCGCAGGTTCATATTGCATTGCTGAAATTTTACACGTAAACAGCATTATAAATAAGGCATTCTAAAAGAGTGTACAGTTGACTCTCTCTTATCGGACACCTCTATAAGACGGACACCTCTGTAAAACGGACACCTACAGTTGGTCCCTGCCTTTCTTTACTCCTTTTATTTGACTCTTTATAAGACGGACATCTCTCTAAGATGGACACTTAGTACCGGCCCCAAAGTGGTCCGTCTTAGAAAGAATTAACTGTGGCGTTCTTAAAGGATACATAAAATAATTTGTCCAACCACTATCTGACGCAATATAGACACAGTGGGACAGGAGAAAGCCAGTTGGAGTAGATGGGACATTTGCCGCACATTTTTTGAGTCCCTGGCCTTTATTGTGCCTCTCCCATAGTCCATCATAGTAATTCCAGGTGCCATTAATGGTTACAGCTCCTCTATAGTGCCCCCACTATGTTGATAAATCAGCAGGGGTATTTTGCGGAACGCAGGACGTAGAACGGTATATAGTGACAACCTTAACAGTAAATAAAAGCTAACCATACTTCGAGTCAGTGCTTAACGCTAATGACTATAATCATGTCTTAGCCCTAATCACTATTTTCAGTGCTATATACTGCTGACCATTATTCGGCGTTCTGCGTTCTGCATTCTGCGTTCAGTGTTTTGCATTCTGCAATATACCCCTACCATTGATAAATTATGATATATTCTTACCATATTGATACGTTAAAGTTTTTGTTATAAAATACAATTATGATGATGATATTGTTATTATCAAAAAAATTGTCCAAAAATGTGTGGTAAAAATAGATAAATTTGACCCAATGTTAAAAGTCTTAGGCTGCTAGTCTGAAAAGAACATGTATCTTTGAGTTGGTTTCATTTATCTAAAAGGACCGCCAACAACTGTAAAAACAAAATCTAAGAAAATAGATTTTTTTATTATTATTATTTTTATTTATCTGTTGCTTGTTAGAAGTACCAAGAAATAATATATATTCTGGGTGTTTCTTTCGATTTGCGGGGAATACTCTGATTATTGTTATCTATGGTATTTAAAAGAAATGTTTTGTTCCAGATATTAGATATATATATAACACAAAGTAAGGAAATGATAACCTTATAAGATGTTGATTTTTTATAATACATAGAAAAGTATAATTAAATTTATTTAAAGTTATTTAATAATCATATCTGAAATTGCCAGCTATTAAAATTTATGATAAGCTTACAAGCCTCAGATATATTTTTTTTGTATCAGGTATGATTATTAACAAGACCAAAATTCAGCAGGAAGTTTATTCAAAGGTCCGATGTTTTGCACACAGTATGCTTTCCTGCCTGCCTTCTTAAAATTTGTGCAAAATGTGTGGAAGGCCAATGCAGGAATTGCACGAATTTTTTTTTTGCACTTCGTCCCCCCCGCCCCATAACTTTTCTTCTAATGGTACATCCCTAAATAATTTACATAAAAGGGAACCGGAACATATAATTTGATTTCTACGTGTACCGGAAATGACTTCATCTTATTGCACTAACTTGCAATTACAGAAACGCTAGATGGTTTTGATATACGTAACTAAAACTGATTTTTATATATCATGGTAAAAACGTTGATCACACATTTTCAAATTTACGCAAAGCGACGATCGCATTGCCGTTCCCGATCAAGTTTGACAACTTCAGTCGTTTCGATTACGGCGACGAAATCTTCCACGAAAAGGGTGCTGCACGTTGAGAGTTCTTTTTTTGCTTATTAAACCTGTTGCTTTCTATTTCCTCGCTACCATAGTTTTGTCTTTTTTTCCTGCTAGCAAAGAACTGTCACAGCAAGAGAAAAATGAGAGGAAGAAGAGAGACCTCTGCCGGCCCCCGACTGCCGTTTCCTATCACGCATGCGCTGGCGTTTCCTTAGCAAGCAGTGACGCGTTTGACAGAGGCGCAGGAGTGTTGTGAAAAATTCTTCGCGATAAAGAGATGCCGCGTACTCCGTTCGTAATCGTATAGCACCATGAATTCTTTAATGCGGATCGGGATCTTCACTCATCTCATAATTGACTGATTTACTGAGCGTATTAGATTTTTGGGTCAAATAAGCTCTCACTGCCAATCAAAGGAAAAAAATTATACACTCACATTTTAAAATCTCAATATATATAGCAGGAAAGTACTAATTGGTTCTACGTCTCCTACTGGAGACGAGACCGCCATTTTATGTGGTCATCCGAGCCAGGCAAAGGTCGGGCCCTTTGCAGAACCTTCCTATAAATAAAGGTGTTTAGCTGCTGTAATACCTCATGAAAGTAGAAACTCAGAAGAATCGATAATTCTTTAGTTTAAATTTTGGTGACGTCATGTGAAAACCATGAATATATCGCACAAGCCCCAATTCAAGTCCTGTCCTTACGAATCCTAGCAGGCTGAAACCGCATACTTGATTAGACTCGGAATATTTCTCTCTGGAGCAGTTAAACAAAGAAAAAAAAAAGATGCACCTTCGGTGAGCGGATTCACTGCTTGTGCGTAGGCGGAGGGCCTCAATCATGAAGAGCTACGTAGAGAAGAGACGGGATCTTCAGCAATGTAAGGAGAAAAAGTCACAATTCCCTCACATTTGTAACCCCTTGCCATTTGAAATTGTTTAAGAATAATTTCACAGTGGCGGATCCAGGGAAAGGGCCCGGGGGGTATATCCCTTCCCCCTTATTTTTAGATCAAACTGAGGCCCTCAGGGCCGAAAAAAAAATTTTGGGGAGACCGCCTCCCCCCCCCCCCCTACTTATCTAAGGGTCTGGATGACCGCTCCCCCTCCCCCTACTTATCAAGGTAAACTGCTTCACGTTCAAACGATACTTCGCATTGTTACAACGCTGCAACTCAATAACAGGGTTTAAATAAATCATGTAGTCAAGAAAAAGGCTATATTTTGACTTCACCGGTTGTAGAAAAAAACCTGCTCATTCGGAAAGGGCTATACTCAAAATTACGTGGAGCATTTCTAAAATTCCAAACCTGAATGTCGCTGTATTTATTCCTTGGTAAACCATTGCGCTTTCAGTCAAACCTTCTGAATTGAACCTGTACACTCCAAGGCCGGTTCCTTTCGTTTCACAATTAACTACCTTATTTCTCCTTTGAGAGACCTTGTCTTTAACAGCAACGGCGACACTTCGTCTAGATTTCCTTTATGCAATAAAAAGTCGCGGCGGAATCACTCGGCTTTGCTGTTTCTAGCATAAGACGGCTAACATTTTGGGTGAATTCATTTGCAACATACGCGTATAGCTGTCGTATTTGCCCACAAAAAGGTCTTTTGTTTTTAACCTTAAAAACAATAAAAAATTCCAGCAGGCAAATGCGACAGCTATGTTGCAAATGAATCCAGCCTATTAAAAAGATAAGACTCTGGATTAATGCCATTGCGCCACCTATGAGGGCATGTCATGGATCCTTGAAAACAAAAGAAAGAGTGGGCGCGATTTTCCTAAATGGGTCCCTGAGGAATCGTCACCAATGCAATAAAAGTTTAGCAGCTCTTGTTTATGCGAATTATCACAATTGCGCCCAGCTTAAGAGCCTGTTTACACGGAGGTGGGGGCACCAGATAGGTGAGGTAACATGTGGCGGGTAACTCCACCTATCATGTAAACGTGATCAAATTAAAATAAGAGATTATATGGACAGGCAGGTTACCCCAACTACCTGGGAAGCCCCACCTCCATGTAAACAGGCGCGAAAAGTTACTTGGATTAAGGAAAGTGTTTTCGCTATTTTTGGAAGAGACTAACAAATCTTAAGCTACTGATAAGGGTCAGCCGTAAAGTCGCGGGTCCCATGACTATTGGCGGGCTCACACCACACTGGGCGCCGACGCATTTTGCGTCCTTTGACTCTCTGGTTTACACCTGTAAGTGTTAGGGGACGTGCAAAGATAATTTACCTTCATCGCGACGTGATTTTGGGCTACTCTCCTTTTTCAGGAGCTGCACTCTAACTCAAGTTCTAAATTATTTTGATTCTAAAAAATATTGTAAGGTTTTAATCCAGCAGGATGTATCTAATGCAAGAAAACAAGCACGAAGTCGAACTGTTTCGAATTGCGCTGGAAGTTGTTTTGGTCAGTATGTAAATTACCTCGTATCCTTTCGAACTGAAATATCCTGGCTTTCTTGGTATCATTTTATACAATTTTTATGAAATCAGAATTCTTTTATGTAAGTTTAAGATTTATGACGAAAAAAACTTCGACGAAACGTTGCGTTTCACTTACTTATAAAGAAGAAAATAAACACTAGAAAAATAAAATAAATGAATATTAAATAAGTAAAGTCATCAGAAATTTTAACAGTTCTATATTACTCAAGTAGAGACAGACAATTTCATGATTTGTATAAGTTCATCATACCTCCTGTCGCGCATGAACAATTTAAGCCACAACGGTACGAACCCCGGCGCCCCTACCCTCGGCTAAATACAGCCAGACGCCGATTCCACCGCCAATCGAATTTATCTGGGCTATAATATTTTAAAAGATTTCCCAATCATGATTACCCGATCTTGCAAATAATGTAACAAAATTAGACCGCAACAGTACCACTCCATCTCGTCAGCTACGTTCATCGTCTAAAAATCTCCCTTCTTTTCCTTATTTTAATTTGAGAACATTGGCACCCCCCACACTCTCGAATACTGTGCCGTCTGACATTAAGAATAGCTCCTCTGTGTCCGTTTTTTAAAAACAAACATAAAAATTTCCTCAAATCATTTTTTTGGTGTGTGTACCCATTACGAGTAAATGTCACCAGTAAAAACGTGACGGTTTCGTTTTTCATGGTAAACAGACAACAAAGGCCGGCAATTTCGGCTCCAAATGATAAGTACACGCGAAGGAACTGGGACCAGTTTCAAGACCAACACCTCCTTGACCGAGAGAGGTTATAATCTTGTAATCGCGGATAAAATGTTTAACTAGACAAATGACAAATAAAATGTTTGTTTCCTTCCTCCAGGCGACCAGTGATAATTGCAGTCATCTATGATATCGCAATAGTATGCAACGTAGGCAATGCGCAGTGCAAGACAAGGGTACAGATGGATCGTCCGTGAAGTAGAACTTTTCTTCATATCTCAGACTAATAATTAACAAAGAGTTTTAGCCACTCCGAGGATAAATCTTGTTTATTATTATCTCGCAGTATAAAACTTGCTGTCTACATTATGAGTAGTATAAGGCGCATAACGTAACCTACACCACTTGAGGAGCTATACTTAAAAGAAATAAAAGGTCAGTACGAAACCTAATACGATCCTAATATACATAATGATAAGAATCTCTCGACTTAAAAAGCCAAGTTAGAATATTATTAAATTCTTATACTCTGTAAAACCTACGCAAAGACATGATGATATAATTATCTCTACTAGAAGCTTATTTAGAAAATTATTCAGTCTTTATACTCTCATTATCTCTTATATACCTAAGCGAGGCCATGATAATGTGGTTGTCTCTATTATTATTATTATTATTATTATTATTATTATTATTATTATTATTATCATTATAATTATTATTATTATTATTACTATTATTATTATAATTACTATTATTTCTGCTGATTAACGTGCATTGTATTCGATCGCGAATTACGATAATACATTAACAGTAGTTGACATTCTACTACAGAAAACTCTAATAATAACCAGTAATAAACCGACAGTGGAAACGATTTTTTTTTTAACGTGGCCTTAGTTTCTCGGTTTAGACAGACAGTTCCACGATTTTTACAAGTCCGTTGTCATTTGAGTTACCTCCATTCACTCCTGAACAATTCGAGCCACTACAGTAAGAGCCCCCTCCCCCTCCTGCTTGGTATGATTCTGTGCCGCTACCTCCCCCAGAGTAACCACCACCTCCTCCTGATGCACCATTATCTTCAGATCCCCCTCCACCACCGCCAAACCCTCCTACGGCCCCAGGGGGAGGCCCTCCGTTGTAGCCACTATTCATTCTTCCAGCACGACCACCCACCCAGCCCTGAGCACGGGATCCACCCCTTTCGCCATTTTCGGACGAGACCCTGGAACAACCTTGGCCTAACCATCCCGCACCTACTCCCCCATGCCAATCACCGAATGCGCTGTTACACTGACCAGGATTCCCTCCAGTTCCTCCGCTACGAACATCACTTGAATCTTTTCCAACGCTACTAGTGCCGTTAGTACCCGCCTGACCATCCACCCCGTTATACCCGTTAGATGCACCCCCCCCCTCCTCCAGCAGCTAACAAAAGCACGTTACTTGTTGTATAAACAAAGCTCCCTCCCCCTCCCCCAGTTCCAGCATTGTCCTCTACGGACAGTCCCAGCTGAGCTGCTGTCAAGTTAGTGGACTGTCCTCCTCTTATCTCCACTGAATCGCCCCCTCTTTGTCCCACTACAATATTCAGTACAGTTCCTTTATTCAAGGTAAACGTGCCCTCTTTGTATGCACCTTTTCCACCGTAGTAAGTTCCGGGATAACTTCCATAGTTTGTGGAGTGCGTTCCTCCTCGAGCTCCCCAGGCTCTGATTCGATAGCGAGTGGTTTTTGGCACTGTGAAAGTCTGAATGCTGCCGAAACGCCCTGCTCCATTCGTTGTAAACGACCAAGGAGCTGATAATGACAATGTATTGTATTTAATAATATACATGAAAACATTTCTTAAATCTGATTGGTTGAGAGCAGTCCAGTTTTTAGTAAACTGAAAACACAGTACAAAAAACGAGGAAAAATAATACAAAAAGAAGGGAATATAATGCGAATTTCTTAGAGAATGGAAAACTGTGATTTGCTAATAGACAATAGAAATCTGTAAGAACCAATCAAGTGCTGCAATCTACTGGCGTCCAAAGCTTTCAAGCAAAGCCAGGCAAGTCATTTTTTTATGTATATTATTAAAAAGTGATCATGCAACTTTTCTCATTCAATTTGGAATTTATTTGCATTCGTGTGTTCAAATTGCATTCGTGTTATGGGCTCATGTACTGAGTTTTGATACTTTTTAAAAAACACATTCATGCAAATAAATTCCAAATTGAACTCGAAGTCCTATGATTACCTATACTAATATTTGCGCTCTAAATTGTATTTAAAATAATTAAAAAGTAATATCAAAACCCATCAGTTGATAATCAGTTTAGGGTGATAATCAGAACTGAAGTGAGGACTACATTGTGGCAGACGAAACTTAATGGCCGGTGCCTGTTTGCGAGGAGTTAGCATATGCATGAAATCAAGGCTGTGGAGCCTACAGTTTCTTCTCGCTGAGATAATCCCTCATAATAGACCAGACTGATTGTGATCAAGGGCTCTTTAAGGCGATATTACTTGAGACGATTTGCAACGACAATTTTTATGGCGACAATGTTGCAACAATCAGAAACAATGTCGCAACAATGCTGCAACGCTGTGTTGCGCTAAAGATCGTCGTTGCGAATAGTCCGACGTAACATTGCCTTTACAAAGGGAATCAATGCCTCCTTAATGATATTGCCATTGTCTTTAAGATGAACGCTTCAGGCAAAGAATTCGAAAAGGTATCAGCTGTCAAGAGATTTTGAAATTGAATCAGGAATATCAAGACAATCGACCTAAAAACATTTCAGAAACAGGAGGACAATCTGATGCCCATATTCCGAAGCCCGAAGCGTGCGACTCGCATACTTAGCGTAAGCAATAGATCAGTTTATTTTTAGCATGAGTTTGGAATACTTTTTCAAGCGAAAATGGAAGCCCCGCTTCGTATGTGCGCGCATCCGATAAGTATAAGAAATACGAAAATAGAGCGTTTTCACATGATCGCATGGCGGCCATATTGGTGTTCCAAAACAATGGAACGGCCGTCATGTTGGCTGTTTCAAACCAGTCCTGTAGGAGTTGAACTCTTTTCTTATATAAAGCTTTCTTTTGTTGAATAAATTTGCATAGATGCTGGTCACGTATTAAAGTGAACACGCTCTAAAAATAAGTCACCATCATCAATACATCAAAAAATACTATTAATTGGTCTCCAGGCTTTGTTGACTAGAAAGTCAGTCTGAAAATCTACATCTGCGTAACCGCGGTAGCATGGGCATGGGTTCTTGAGTAGACTTAGTCACGTTTGGTAGAATCTAATTATTACTATAATTACATAATTGCTGCAATTGAAATTGATAAAAAATACATATATGTATGTAAAATAAAATAAAAGATATAAATCATGGAGTACGCATCAGCCGCACAAAACTTCAGTCTTCATGTACATACAACTTGCATAAAAAGAAATTACAATAAACATGTCTTCCCTAACTTTTAATTTTATATGTTTAATAATTACCATAGCACGTGATTCCATCACCGGAGGAACCAAACTTGCATGCACACAAGTGGGAACCAGCAGTATTAGTGCACGCGGCATTCACGTCACAGTTGTCAGTTTTGGTAGTGCATTCGTCTATATCTGAGGGGAGAAAGAAATTAAGTTTAAGGTGCATCCTTGTTATCGCGATGCGATAGTCTTTCAAAAGAGCTATGGTTCTCTTGCGTTTTAGTTCGTTAGGTAATCGTGCAATGATCATTCTCTTGTTCCTTGTATTTAAGAGTTTTCCATACGAGCTATTTTATAACTGATGAAGGTTGTGAAGACCAAAACGTATTCAGTAATTAATATGAATCGGTATATTTCAAAGAGGGGGGGGGGAAGGGGGGAGGGCAGCTTTAGTGTCAGCTATTACTGCTAATGAGAACCACTGGTTGTTACTTTTTAAAATGATATATCATGGATGGAGCAAGCATCACCCGCAACAAGCGACAGGATTAATAAATACATAATAAAATAGCTTCAAAAAGAATATAAGTCCCTCGACCAACATTTATGTCTTAATAATTACCACAGCAAGTGATTCCATCCCCGGAGTAACCAGATTTGCATGCACAAAGATGGGATCCTGCAGTGTTAGTGCACACAGCATTCACGTCACGAGAAAGATAACAGGTTTGAAGTGCATCCTTGTCAACGCGGTCCGACCTCTTCCAACCGAGCACTAAATTATTCATTTTTTTTACAGATGACCCTCTACAAAGCTTTTTTTAAGGTATCAGCCACCCTTCAGGACCGTCCGCGCGCGGATCGCTGTAGCGTTAGTTGTTTTTATAAAAACCCCTATAAACCATATATTTTTTAAAAGCTTAATAATTCTAGATTATGGATTTGAACTAACAAAAACGATTTACTTAAATGTGTTTCGAAATTGGAACGTTTTGTGTAAAAGTACACTTCTCTATAAATCATGTTCCACTCCCGCCGGAAATAAACGGAAGAAAACAATTGACACCGCATTCGCTTCTCAACACGTTCCACTAAAAAACCGTGTCCCAGATTTTTGACAAGTGCGTTTGTTTTTCTTTTATTAGCAAATGAAGTTGGGAAAGGCAATTAGTCAACACTCCCCGTGGAAAAAAAGCTCTAGCTTTAAAATGAAAAGGAGTATTAAAATTCGCAGACATGGTTTTGTAGAAGAGATATATGGCATCACTCTGGCCAAATTTTAGCCAAATTGATTGAAAGGCTGCCGACTTGGAGTTCAAAACGTACGAGTCGATCGGCAAAATTTGCGTTCGGAGATAAAATAGAAAATACATTTTTGGCGGCATCCTACCTGGAATGAGATTATAACACCTAAATCTTTATTCTGATTGATATCAGAGAGGGATCAATTTTCTCTAACAATAGGACTTTGACAGGTAACATGTAACAGGAACAAACTTTCGCGGCAAGCAAGGGAACAGTTTAATTCTCCGTTGGAAAACTTCCACTCTTTTACACCACGAGAAGCACGGTTTAATTCTTTCTCGAGCACAAGGTTTGCCTCTCCTTCGATCTTTTTTGTATGATCCGCCCAGGCGTTTTTGTCGATCGGCGCCAGGCCGAGGAAAGTAAAAAAACTTTGAAGCCGCCGAATGTCCACCACCGATTGCTCGAAGGCCAAGAACTGAGGCCCGGTTTATTTCAAACGCTCTGCTCTTCTCGGAAGAACTAAAAACAGAATTTTTCTTGTGCGACGGACGGCTTTCATTCTCGCACTGGATTCTCCAGGTAGAACCAAGTCCATGCTTAGTCGCTACATTTTCCATGACTTGGACTCTTCCCTGGCAAAATCGACAAGATACGGACTCGTCCAGTTTCTCAAGCAGCTTTTCGCTCGATACGATAGCTCGACCGCTTATTGTTTTCCACGTTCCATCAGCAGATGGGGTAGATGAGCTTAATTGGCTTTCTTCATCTGGCTCTTCAAGCTGGATTTTGGAGCGGCTTGCACTCTCATGATCAGCAACTGCAACATTTTCGCTTTTCTGAATATCCAACTCCTCGAGCCACTTCTCTTGCTGATAAAATGAGCCTTTGTCGCTCTCTGCCAATTTTGCGGCCCATTCTTTGTCAAACTCGCTCTTCGATTTCTTTTTCGCTCTCGGTTTCGATGACGAAATTTTCTTTTTTTTTGGCGGCAAACGCTAAATATCCACGGACAATACTAAAGGTTATAAACAACGCGAAGACAATTCGCACGTGTTGTGTCGAAGCACGCACTCGGTATCACGTTACAAGTTCACGGGCAAGTTAATTGATATATTACACGGGTATGACAGATCTTGTCAACGATCAATTAAGATAATTAACGAGAAAAAATCTTTTACCCCCGATATCTTTCGACAGAAATAATATTTTCTTCTAATTTTTTTTTTAAAGAAAGCTCTCAAGCATATCTATTTGAAAACGTTGAAACCTCAAATATGGAAAAATGGCAATTTTAAGGGTGGCTGATACCTTAAGGTGCCTGAACACAGTTTAAGAAAGATATGTTTGGAGAATTACTTAATTAATTTATGGGGTACTGCTTCTTTCTTGGACCTAACTAAAATAATTTTACATACATTAGGCAGGATAATTTACCGATGCATGATGTTCCATTTCCAGTGTATCCAGGGCTGCATGTGCAGTTATAAGACCCCTGAGTGTTATTGCAGAAAGCATTGGCATCACAGTTATGGACGTTAGTGGTACACTCGTTAATATCTGAAAGGAAGGAATTATAAAGAAAGTATTAAAGATGATGCGGGCAACCGAATCAACGAAACATAATTCCAATACTGCAGCAGAAACGATTTTTGATATACCGGTGCAGCTGTTTCATTTCCAGTATGCACTTGTTATATCTAAAAGGAAGGTATTTTCAGCAGAACGATGTCTATGAATAAAATAATAAGCCTTGGATAAGGAACGTTTCTATGTATGGGGTTCCTCTCTTTCGGACTTCTTAACATACAGTCAAGCTTCTCGTATTCTAAGCCACCAAACAAGACGCAAGTGTAAGTGGTCTCATACGGGAGGTGGCCGCTTATAAGATTCAAACAACAGGGTGCCTTTTCCAAGAAACAGCTTGTACTTTATCACATGGGCTTCCATAAGTACGCTGAGAGATATGTTTGGAGAATTACTTAATGCATTTATGGGGTACTGCTTGTTTCTTGGACCTCGCTAAAATAATTTTACATGCATTAGGCACGATGATTTACCGATGCATGATGTTCCATTTCCAGTATATCCAGGGCTACATGTGCAGTTATAAGACCCCTGAGTGTTATTACAGAAAGCATTGGCATCACAGTTATGGACTTTGGCTGTACATTCGTTAATATCTGAAAAGAGAGAATTAAAGTTGCCTGAACACAGTTTGAGGAAGATAGGTTTGGAGAATTACTTAATGCATTTATGGGGTACTGCTTCTTTCTAGCACCTCGCTAAAATAATTTTACATGCATTAGGCAGGATGATTTACCGATGCATGATGTTCCATTTCCAGTGTATCCAGGGCTGCATGTGCAGTTATAAGACCCCTGAGTGTTATTGCAGAAAGCATTCGCATCACAGTTATGGACGTTAGTGGTACACTCGTTAATATCTGAAAGGAAAGAATTATTAAGAAAGTATTAAAGATGATGCGGGCAAAACAGATCAACGAAACCAAGAGCCATAATGGCTCTTGACGAAACATAATTCAAATACTGCAGCTCAAACGATTTTAAGCTCCCCCACCCCCCAAAAAAGCAAAAACAAAAACAAAAGCAAAACATAAAAAGAAAAACGAAACTTGAAATGAAATGAAATAAAAAAAATCAAAGAGTTAAAATACATACATTGCTTTTTTTTTTTTGAAAAATCTATTGGTCATAATAATTTACCGGTGCAAGATATTCCATTTCCATCGTACCCAGGGCTACACCTGCATTTATAAGATCCCTCAGTGTTATTACAGAAAGCATTGGCATCACAGTTATGGACGTTGGCTGTGCACTCGTTAATATCTGAAAGGAGAGAATTAAGGCGCCTGAACATAGTTTAAGAAAGATATGTTTGGAGAATTACTTAATTAATTTTTGGGGTACTGCTTCTTTCTTGGACCTAACTAAAATAATTTTAAATACATTAGGCAGGATAATTTACCGATGCATGATGTTCCATTTCCAGTGTATCCAGGGCTGCATGTGCAGTTATAAGACCCCTGAGTGTTATTGCAGAAAGCATTGGCATCACAGTTATGGATGTTAGTGGTACACTCGTTAATATCTGAAAGGAAAGAAGTATTAAGAAAGTATTTAAGATGATGCGGGCAAACCGGATCAACGAAACATAATTCCAATACTGCAGCAGAAACGATTTTTGATATACCGGTGCATGCTGTTTCATTCCCAGTATGCACTTGTTATATCTAAAAGGAAGGTATTTTCAGCAGAACGATGTCTATGAATAAAATAATAAGCCTTGGATAAGGAACGTTTCTATGTATGGGGTTCTTCTCTTTCGGACTTCTTAACATACAGTCAAGCTTCTCGTATTCTAAGCCACCAAACAAGATGCAAGTGTAAGTGGTCTCATACGGGAGGTGGCCGCTTATAAGATTCAAACAACAGGGTGCGTTTTCCAAGAAATAGCTTGTACTTTATCAGATGGGCTTCCATAAGTACGCTGAGAGATATGTTTGGAGAATTACTTAATGCATTTATGGGGTACTGCTTGTTTCTTGGACCTCGCTAAAATAATTTTACATGCATTAGGCACGATGATTTACCGATGCATGATGTTCCATTTCCAGTATATCCAGGGCTACATGTGCAGTTATAAGACCCCTGAGTGTTATTGCAGAAAGCATTGGCATCACAGTTATGGACTTTGGCTGTACATTCGTTAATATCTGAAAAGAGAGAATTAAAGTTGCCTGAACACAGTTTGAGGAAGATAGGTTTGGAGAATTACTTAATGCATTTATGGGGTACTGCTTCTTTCTTGCACCTCGCTAAAATAATTTTACATGCATTAGGCAGGATGATTTACCGATGCATGATGTTCCATTTCCAGTGTATCCAGGGCTGCATGTGCAGTTATAAGACCCCTGAGTGTTATTGCAGAAAGCATTGGCATCACAGTTATGGACGTTAGTGGTACACTCGTTAATATCTGAAAGGAAAGAATTATTAAGAAAGTATTAAAGATGATGCGGGCAAAACAGATCAACGAAACCAAGAGCCATAATGGCTCTTGAGGAAACATAATTCAAATACTGCAGCTCAAACGATTTTAAGCTCCCCCACCCCCCAAAAAGGCAAAAACAAAAACAAAAGCAAAACCTAAAAAGAAAAACGAAACTTGAAATGAAATGAAATAAAAAAAATCAAAGAGTTAAAATACATACATTGCTTTTTTTTTTGTGAAAAATCTATTGGTCATAATAATTTACCGGTGCAAGATATTCCATTTCCATCGTACCCAGAGCTACACGTGCATTTATAAGATCCCTCAGTGTTATTACAGAAAGCATTGGCATCACAGTTATGGACGTTGGCTGTGCACTCGTTAATATCTGAAAGGAGAGAATTAAGGTGCCTGAACATAGTTTAAGAAAGATATGTTTGGAGAATTACTTAATTAATTTATGGGGTACTGCTTCTTTCTTGGACCTAACTAAAATAATTTTACATACATTAGGCAGGATAATTTACCGATGCATGATGTTCCATTTCCAGTGTATCCAGGGCTGCATGTGCAGTTATAAGACCCCTGAGTGTTATTGCAGAAAGCATTGGCATCACAGTTATGGATGTTAGTGGTACACTCGTTAATATCTGAAAGGAAAGAAGTATTAAGAAAGTATTTAAGATGATGCGCGCAAACCGGATCAACGAAACATAATTCCAATACTGCAGCAGAAACGATTTTTGATATACCGGTGCATGCTGTTTCATTTCCAGTATGCACTTGTTATATCTAAAAGGAAGGTATTTTCAGCAGAACGATGTCTATGAATGAAATAATAAGCCTTGGATAAGGAACGTTTCTATGTATGGGGTTCTTCTCTTTCGGACTTCTTAACATACAGTCAAGCTTCTCGCTAAGCGACCAAACAAGATGCAAGTGTAAGTGGTCTCATACGGAAGGTGGCCGCTTATAAGATTCAAACAACAGGGTGCCTTTTCCAAGAAATAGCTTGTACTTTATCACATGGGCCTCCATAAGTACGCTGAGAGATATGTTTGGAGAATTACTTAATGCATTTATGGGGTACTGCTTGTTTCTTGGACCTCGCTAAAATAATTTTACATGCATCAGGCACGATGATTTACCGATGCATGATGTTCCATTTCCAGTATATCCAGGGCTACATGTGCAGTTATAAGACCCCTGAGTGTTATTGCAGAAAGCATTGGCATCACAGTTATGGACTTTGGCTGTACATTCGTTAATATCTGAAAAGAGAGAATTAAAGTTGCCTGAACACAGTTTGAGGAAGATAGGTTTGGAGAATTACTTAATGCATTTATGGGGTACTGCTTCTTTCTTGCACCTCGCTAAAATAATTTTACATGCATTAGGCAGGATGATTTACCGATGCATGATGTTCCATTTCCAGTGTATCCAGGGCTGCATGTGCAGTTATAAGACCCCTGAGTGTTATTGCAGAAAGCATTGGCATCACAGTTATATATGGACGTTAGTGGTACACTCGTTAATATCTGAAAGGAAAGAATTATTAAGAAAGTATTAAAGATGATGCGGGCAAAACAGATCAACGAAACCAAGAGCCATAATGGCTCTTGACGAAACATAATTCAAATACTGCAGCTCAAACGATTTTAAGCTCCCTCACCCCCCAAAAAAGCAAAAACATAAACAAAAGCAAAACATAAAAAGAAAAACGAAACTTGAAATGAAATGAAATAAAAAAAATCAAAGAGTTAAAATACATACATTGCTTTTTTTTAAAAAAAAATGTATTGGTCATGATAATTTACCGGTGCAAGAAATTCCATTTCCATCGTACCCAGGGCTACACGTGCATTTATAAGATCCCTCAGTGTTATTACAGAAAGCATTGGCATCACAGTTATGGACGTTGGCTGTGCACTCGTTAATATCTGAAAGGAGAGAATTAAGGTTCCTGAACACAGTTTAAGAGAGATATGTTTGGAGAATTACTTAATTAATTTATGGGGTACTGCTTCTTTCTTGGACCTAACTAAAATAATTTTACATACATTAGGCAGGATGATTTACCGATGCATGATGTTCCATTTTCAGTGTATCCAGGGCTACATGTGCAGTTATAAGACCCCTGAGTGTTATTGCAGAAAGCATTGGCATCACAGTTATGGATGTTAGTGGTACATTCGTTAATATCTGAAAGGAAAGAAGTATTAAGAAAGTATTTAAGATGATGCGGGCAAACCGGATCAACGAAACATAATTCCAATACTGCAGCAGAAACGATTTTTGATATACCGGTGTATGCTGTTTCATTTCCAGTATGCACTTGTTATATCTAAAAGGAAGGTATTTTCAGCAGAACGATGTCTATGAATGAAATAATAAGCCTTGGATAAGGAACGTTTCTATGTATGGGGTTCTTCTCTTTCGGACTTCTTAACATACAGTCAAGCTTCTCGCTAAGCGACCAAACAAGATGCAAGTGTAAGTGGTCTCATACGGGAGGTGGCCGCTTATAAGATTCAAACAACAGGGTGCGTTTTCCAAGAAATAGCTTGTACTTTATCAGATGGGCTTCCATAAGTACGCTGAGAGATATGTTTGGAGAATTACTTAATGCATTTATGGGGTACTGCTTCTTTCTTGCACCTCGCTAAAATAATTTTACATGCATTAGGCAGGATGATTTACCGATGCATGATGTTCCATTTCCAGTGTATCCAGGGCTGCATGTGCAGTTATAAGACCCCTGCGTGTTATTGCAGAAAGCATTGGCATCACAGTTATGGCCTTTGGCTGTACACTCGTTAATATCTGAAAGGAGAGAATTAAGGTGCCTGAACACAGTTTGATAGGTTGTGGATCATAACCAATTATTGGGGTTTTATTTAAGACTCATTGCGGGTATAACGCTAAAATTTTGATTCAGCACATCAGACAATCTATATTTATCAGACATGACATTTATTAAGTTAAAAGTGAGACTTGGATTGTTGCCATGGCAACATGGAAGTTTGACAACAAGCCAAAAAATTTCAATTTATTAGGTTTAAGCAAAATTCAGTCATTGGATTTTCTTAGAAAATTGAACACAGCTTTCGATTAGTAACCCTCATCTTTTAGAAACCACTTGACCAAAATTGTAACGAACAGTTTTTTAAAATCTTCAAGAAAATAGCCTTTATGGAAATCTTGATTTTGTCACAAAACTCCTTTGTTGAAAAGATATTTTGACGCTTTTATTGGCTTGAGCGTGACATGAACAGGATTTCTGTCAAATTTCGTCACATTTTAATGAGTAGATTTAAAGATATTGTAGTTTATTTACGTTGCTTACGAAAGTACGCATGTTCAGCTCTAGTTCAACAGGCCCGCGCTGAGGTCACGTGATATGTCAAAGGCGACAAAAACATTATTTTCTGTTAAACTTTTTATCAGCCTTTCCTCCCTCTTTTTCTTTATGTAATGTTAAATTTGTTAAAATACACAGTAAAGGGATAAATCAGATTTAGAGAAATTGTGTTCAGCAACCTTAGATGTTAAGACAAATCAAAACAAACCCAAACAAATATTGCTTATAACGGAGCAGAGACGTAATTTACACTGCCCCCCGCCCTGTCCTACCCCGCTCCCCCAGTTTTAATAGCAATAATATATGGTCGCTTAAAAATGGAAATGCGTTGATAATTTACCAGCGCAGGATGTTCCATTTCCAGTATATCCAGGGCTGCATGCGCAGGTGTAAGATCCATCAGTGTTATCACAGAAAGCATTTGCATCACAATTATGGACATTAGTGGTACACTCGTTAATATCTGAAGGGAGAGAATGTATGAAGATAAAAAGAAAAAAAAAACAAATCCAAACAAATATT
>CALNXK010000100.1:130000-207500 GCA_942486035.1 Porites lobata
ATGACCACCCGAACTTTTAGAGACAAAAAAACAACAATAAAGTTAAAGAAAGTTCAGAAGAAAATTCAAATTTTGTTTTTATTTTTCTGTCAAATCGACTATAAGAAAAAAATTTTACCATACAAAACTTTTTTTCTGAGTAGTTTGAATGGTAACATCATGTTCATGTAAATTTTGTCCGATTTTAAACTGACCTCTAACGACCAACTAAGAAAAGAAGAAGAAGAAGAAGAAGAAGAACAACAACAACAACAACAACAAAAAAACGTCTCACATAACGTAACAGTAAAGCCCTACCATGAAGCAATGACCTCCATTTCCCTTCTTCAGGTGGGGAGTAGAAAGGGAAGCTCTGCTTGAACCGCGGTGAGTCATTGAAGTCGACGAAGCCCGAACTTACCGACTTGTCAATCACGTTTGCTCGTGTCAATCTTGTTTCGCGAGTGCGAGCATTCGTTTAGTAATAAACCCGTGGTGATAACTGAGCCACAATCTAGGACAAAAAGTGTTAAGAATTTTGCACTTTCTTACTCAAAGGAGACTCGCCCTGCGAATTTGGCACCATGATGACCCCTTCCCCCACCTTTCCCTGGTCAATGTTGTTTAGTCGGGAGCAAAAATGTTCCGGCCAAACTTCAACAATTTTTTTGTTTACGAAGGGGGGGAAGGGGGAAGTACCTTAAGTGAACGGGGCTTTAGAGGGACGTATTCTAAAATTAGACATACAAGGTGCATTTTACTTAACATTTTTGTCCAAGATTGCAGCTGTGTCGCGCGCAAAGCTTTTAGGCCTGGGTTCGAAACTGTATCCTAGCAACATACAGCGCATGCTCAACTAATATCAAATTCAAGCAAAGTCTTTCTCCAGTATGCCAAAATCGGGAAAGTGATGGAAAAAGGATCTACAAGCATAGTGAGTAAAGCCTTACAATTGTGTGATTTGTACTAGCCCATTGTCATTCAGGTTACCACCGGAAACACCTGAACAACTTCCATTTAAGCCACCACAAAATGAACCCCCACCCCCTCCTGCCTGAAAAGAAAATACGCCGCTTCCTCCCCCAGAGTAACCTCCTCCCCCTCCAGATGCACCACCATCTTCGGCTCCCCCTCCCCCACCACCAAGCCCTCCTACTGCCCCTGGAGGAGGCCCTCCGTTGTAACCACTATTCTTTTCCCCAGCTCTTCCTCCGACCCAGCCTTCAGGGCGTGACCCGCCCCTTTCACCATGTACAGAACCCGATACGAGACATCCAGGACCAAACCAACAGGCCCCGACTCCCCCGCTGTGTAATCCCCCAGAATTACAAAGACCGGGTTGCCCTCCAACTCCTCCTCCTCGAAGATGAGCTGGGAATTTTCCAACAGAGCTGGTACCATCCTGGTGCCTGACCATCCACTCCGTTATAACCATTGGATGCACCCTCTCCCCCTCCGGCAGCTAACAAAAGTACATTACTTGTCGTATAAACAAAGCTCCCTCCCCCTCCCCCATTACCAGCATTGTCCTCTACAGACAGTCCCAGCTGAGCGGCTGTCAAGTTAGTGGAATTTCCTCCTTGAACCTGCACTGAATCTCCACCTTTTTATCCCACCACAATATTCAGTACAGTGCTCTCATTCAAACGAAACATGCCTTCCTTAATTGCCCCTCTGCCACCGTGATATGTCCCCGGGGTTATTCCATAGGTTGGTGCATGTGTTCCTCCTCGAGCACCCCAGGCTTTTACCAGATACACACTGGTCTTCGGAACTGTAAAATTTTGAATAATGCCATGATTTCCGATGCGTCCGTCGATTGTGAAGGAGAAAAAGGCTGAAAACAAATATATAAATGAGGGTTAGAAAAACAGATAGGCAAGCTCATTCTGCGCTAAAAAAGGCCCGATTTTCGACATATTCAGTTTAAATGACGTTTGTGGATAACTGTTTCTTGGGTTGTGGCATTGATTTCTTCTAATTTCCTTCTTCGTTTTTAGTTGAAAGAAGACAATACCAAGGCAATAAACAACCTTTTCCCCCCAAAACGCAAATCATACAAGTTGGTGATTTTAACCTACGGTAAGTTTAAAACGAAAGTGAATAAAAAACAAACAAACAAACAAACAAAAAATTTTGAAAATAACCGTTGCATGATGTTCCATTTCCAGTGTATCCAGTGCTGCATGTGCAGTTATAAAACCCCTGAGTGTTATTGCAGAAAGCATTGGCATCACAGTTATGGACGTTAGTCACACATTCATTAATATCTGGAAGGAGAGAAAGCAGCTGTTATTTTTGCAGGCAGGCTATTATGAATAGAGTAATAAGGAGAGAAAGTGGAGAGAGGAGCAACGTTGTATGTATATAATGGGGTGCTTCTGTTTCGGAGTTCATTATATAGTTTTATATGACTTGAACATGATTTACCGGTGCATGATGTTCCATTTCCAGTGTATCCTGGACTGCAGATGCAGTCAAAAGATCCACCAGTGTTATTACAGAAAGCATTGGCATCACAGTTATCGACGCTAATAGTACACTCGTTAATATCTGAAAGGCGAAAAAGGCCTGATGTCATGTCTGTAAATACTGAATGTTGCTATTAAACTTAATATACAACCGTTTGGTGCACTTAGGCGATTTACTGGTACACTCGTTAATATCTTAAGTTCTAAAAAGAAAAAACTTAAAGTTTTATTTATCAGTTTAACATATTGGCAAATACAAAGACAGAAAGGGGGTAGGATCAACCCATAATTAATTGCCATTTGTCTGTATTTTAGCTTTGCTGTTTTGCCAACAGAGGACTGAATATCAAAACCAAAGGCGATATCACTTAATATAGAGGTTTGCAATGCAATCTCCGAGAAGAGTTGAATTGGGGGGAGGGGGGTCATGTCTATGAAACAGGCCGGAATGCTTGTTCGAACCTTTTAGGCGTGTAAATTGCACATTTTTAAATCGTTCGCGCTATTAAAAAAAACAAAAATAAATAAACAAATAAATCGGGATGAATTGATAGTATGATAATAACCACTTAGGGTTGTGGCCAATAAGATGCAGAAATCAGAGTATGAATTGAAATAATTGTTTAATATTTACCTGTACAGTATGTTCCATTTCCGCTATATCCTCGATTACAGGAGCAGAAAAACGATCCCTCGGTGTCATTGCAATATGCATTAACATCGCAATTGTGGGTGTTGTTTGCGCATTCGTCTACATCTTTTAAAGAAAAAATGGTTTGTTACAATGAGTGGCGAAAAATATGTGTCGCGCGAGAAACATTACAAGACAAAACAGACGTATGGTAAAACAAACAAACGAAATGAGTTTTACCCCTGCACACTTGTCCATCTCCAAAGTAACCTGACTTGCAAGTACATCGATAGGATCCACTTGTGTTGTTACAAAAAGCGTTGACATCACATGAGTGATTGTTGGTTGAACACTCGTCAATATCTTGAGGAATTTAAAGGGGATATGTCACACAATGCATCAAAACTGAAACAGTGGGAACCATCACCAAATTGAATGCAACAAAAATAACCGATCAAAACGTTAAAAGATTGTATTTAAATACAGCAAATACAAATCTGAAATTTAGCAGGGATGTAAAAACTTGATGACGCGGATTGCAATTGTGGTTTTTGAAAACTTGTCACGCTAACAGTTTTTTGCAAAATGTATTTGTTAAAATTTGTTTTCTACTGTTTGATAGAATGTGATTCTGTCATTTAGAAGTTATATTAGTTACATATATTTGATAGCAAATAAGGAGTGTAACTGGCATTATAGACAAAATCATAATACGTTTCTGGGAAAAAGCACACCTACCCCTCCCCTAAACCAATATTAACACTTACTTCTCACTTAGGGCAAAATGTTGACTTAGGGGAGGGCCGGGGTAGGTGGGTAGTTTCCCACAAACGTATAACGATCCGTTCAGGATCGAATAAATTAGCCAGTCGTAGCTTAGCCTCTCCTTTTTTTCAGCAACTGTTATTACTGTTGTCATGGAGACACCAAGGCCGTTACCCTTTTTCAGTTTCAAAGCTTTTTCTTCACAGTGAGAGGGAGAAATGTTTGATGTTTAAACTTACCGTAAATCCCCTATTAAGACCTCCGGGGGAGGGGCTTATTTTTTCCAACCCAATTTGAGGGGGGGGGGCTTAATAGAGACGGGGAGCTTATTTGAGAGGGGGTTTATTTACTTAGAAATGACGATGGTATCAGTTCCCCATAAAGAACGTACTAGAATACAAAGTGGAAAAGCTCAAGTACAAGAAGGTTGGAAGTCATGCAGCCGAGGATCGGAATCAAATCCGAACTTCCAATTGGTAAATAAACCATTCCGGATCAGTCCACACGAAGTTCACATTCGCGATTGATTAATACAATCTATCATTTATTAGTGAAGAATAATTAGGAGAGGGGAGATGTGGGGGGGGGTTAATAGAGAGGGGATTTTTAACTTTCTTCCCCTTAAAAGGGGGGAGGGGACTTATTTGAGAGCGGGAGATTTAGAGAAGATTTACGGTAGTCTTTTTACAATCAACAAGATTATAAAAATGTTAAAGATGGTAAGGGCTATGCCACGCTTTTTGCCATACTTTTAAAAAGCTAAAACGCGTCTTTTCAGCAACTGGCCATTTCTAAGTTCTGTTTAAGCTTCTGTTTCAAAGTCGGAGGCTAAGTACGAAGCCATTGATATGGAAATGGTTTTTCCCCATACAAATAAAACTCATTTTAACAAAAAAGGTTTTGCACTTAGCCTCGTTTTGAAAGTGAGAATTTTTTGGGAACTCGGAAATGACGTAATTCAAAAGTAATGGTCCAGTTTTGTCAAATAAGGCTATATTTAGGTATTGAAACTGTTTCCTGTCGTCTGTTGCTACGAATGGCAAGGATTGACATGGATTGAAACTTGAAATAATTTATAATGCTACAAAATGTTGATACTATTGCTCTTTTCTCTACTCTGTCAAAGCCTGCGAATGCAGCCGACTCTCCTTGCTCATGTTTCGTGGAATGGACGTCTGCGCGCCAGCAAATTTTTAAGTGGCCGGGAGTGCGTACAGAAGACCAACAAAGGAAAAGCACGTAATACGGTCGAACCTCCCGTAAGCGGCCACCCAAAATGCGAAGATTCAGAGGTATCATACGGAGGGTGGTCGCTTTACGAGAATCGAACGATAGGAGAGACTTTTCCGATCTGAAGTCCTGACACATACTTCTTGAAAGAGAATTTACTGGATGCAATTTCTTCTTTCTTAAGCTCCGTGTTATCACTAAATTTTTTTCGTATACTCTGAGTAGCGCAGTTCATACAGAAAACATAGAGATCAGTCCATGCATCAACTAGTCTCCTACAAGATGTTAAATGCAGTGGAAAACTTGTCTCCTCAAAAAGTGGTCGCGGTCGTTTGCGAGAGGTTCCAACTATTAGTAATTTCAGTGGGAAATTTTGGGGTTTTGGATAAATGGTAGCCAACGAGAGGGGGTCGCACCTGGAGGCTTGACTATAAAATGAAATTCAAACAATGAATCAAAGAAAAGTATTAGCAATTGATTTTACCTAGGCACTCTTGTCCACTTCCATAGAACCCAGAATTACAGGTGCAGTTATGAGACCCAATGGTATTGTTACAAGAAGCATGCACATCACATGAATCAATGTTGGTTGTACACTCGTCAATATCTCCAAACGGGTAAAATCCTTTTAATTTCAGGCAGTTATAGCAGTGCTTAACGAGAGCGCAGCCCCACAGTGGAGAGTATTTGCTAATCTATCCATGATAAGTGACTGTCCATCCGCCAGTCCGTCCGCACCACAGGGAAACCAATGTGAAATGTCACACTTTGTGGCTAGAGTGGGAGCCTGCAACCTGATATTGCACATGCACGTTGTGGTCAGTCACAGGGTACCCACTGACCAGTATCACATGACCGTATCGCGGGCTCTGGTGTCGCCTCATCGACATTGTGTTTTTTGAAGTTATCCGCTGACAAGTTATTTTTTAATGATCCCTGGCTTAACTCCTAGTGGATACATGCATGGTTACAAGTTTCTTGCTTTAGCCTTGGCTAAATCGATATATTACTGTCACCGAATAGAGATGGTAGGGGAATTCGAAAGGGCTAAGGATGATGTAAAGATGTGTAAAGCTACCCTATTTGAGATATGTCATGGGAGCGACTGAAGCAATTGACTATACGCTTGATAGTACTTTTAAAAGTGATATCAAATAACAATGAAATATCTTAAGACAAGCAGGACTTGAAAACAGAGAATATAAAATCAGAATACTGTGTTTCCGTCAAAGGTGTAGCACAGTATAATGAGATTGATGGGGTCGAGGCTGGCTGATGCCAATTTGTTAGGAGAGAATTTGCTCAGAGAACCCAGGTCTCAGCCGAATTTGTTCCTCAAATCCATTGTCCGAGGCAAAAGTGCATAAAATTCCTGGTTGCTTTATGAGTTATCTAGTTTAATTATGTAGTAGGTAATTTTTTTAATCGTTCTCTATAGATGCTGGATCATAAACCATTCAATGCCCATTCTGAAATTACTGAGAATTAACCTCTTCGTTAGTCAATCCGCGCTTGTCGTATCTATTTATAAGCCTCTTTGTTTGATGTAAAGATTACAATTAGCGGGTTTTCGTAAACAAAACAGAATGTCAGTGGAAAACGCTAATGATAGAAGCTGTAATCAGCCCTTTAGAGATCATATAAAGAGAAAGCCAATAAATCAGTTAATAAGTTGGGTCAGTAGTTCATGTATGACCCCATGAAATGTCCTGAGGCACCAGTGCCATGTCGGGCCTCTTGGCACAGAGAGTAACAAGTGTAGTGAGTGTAATGAATTTAACAAGTGTAGTAAGTGTAGTAACTGTAGCAAGTGTAATAGCTGTAGTAGCTGTAGTAAGTGTAGTAAGTGTAGTAGCTGTCGTAGCTGTAGTAAGTGTAGTATCTGTAGTAGCTGTAGTAAGTGTAGTAAGTGTAGTAGCTGTAGTAAGTGTAGGAAGTGTAGTAAGTGCAGGAGGTGTAGTAAGTGTAGTTAGTGTAGTAAGCGTAGTAGTTGTAGTAGCTGTAGTAAGTGTAGTAGCTGTAGTAAGTGTAGTAGCTGTAGTAAGTATAGTAAGTGTAGTAGCTGTAGTAGCTGTAGTAAGTGTAGTAGCTGTAGTAAGTGTAGTAAGTGTAGTAAGTGTAGTAGCTGTAGTAAGTGTAGTAAGTGTAGTAGCTGTAGTAGTAGCTGTAGTAAGTGTAGTAGCTGTAGTAGCTGTAGTAGCTGTAGTAAGTGTAGTAGCTGTAGTAGCTGTAGTAAGTGTAGTATCTGTAGTAGCTGTAGTAAGTGTAGTAAGTGTAGTAGCTGTAGTAAGTGTAGTAGTTGTAGTAGCTGTAGTAAGTGTAGTATCTGTAGTAGCTGTGGTAAGTGTAGTAAGTGTAGTAGTTGTAGTAGCTGTAGTAGCTGTAGTAAGTGTAGTAAGTGTAGTAGCTGTAGTAGGTGTAGTAAGTGTAGTAAGTTGGATAGCAAGCTTCAACAAAATAGTACCTCATCGAGCAAATTGTCACGATATGAGCTTATACTTTTGGATTGCCTTGCAAGGAATACCAAAAATAAAGAAAGAAATAAATAAATCATTAAGTAAACATGGTTACCAGTACACGACGTTCCATTTCCGCTATATCCTCGATTACAGGTGCAATGATACGATCCCTTTGAGTTACTGCAATAGGCGTTGACATGGCACTTGGTGGTGTTGGTCACGCATTCGTTAATATCTTATAGAAGCCATAAATAAGTAAAAACATAAATAAATAAAAATCAATCGATCGATCACTTAATCAATAAAGCACTGTTAGGCCAGCAGAGCAAATCAAACTTTGAGGTTAACTTGTGCTGAACCAAATGTGAATAGGCGAGAACAATAAATTTTGCTCATTAGCATTTAGGTCCGGCACATTTGAAGTGAAGTTCGACGCTTGACAGAAGTCTTCAGGGAGGACCTCTTAGGATGGGGGGGGGGGGGGGAGGGGGGGGTTACGATGCATGTCTCTAGGGTGAATTTCAAATGTGATGGTTTCGCGTTTGGAAGAGTAGGCCATATCCTTGTTAGTATTTTACCCTTCTTAATGTCGTTTGTCGCCATTTCATCTGTCTTTCATCAATCAAGGCCATGTTGGTTGTCCCAATTTTACCTTAACAGGGCTTCATTAGAGATAGAGCAAGAGGAAGAATGCTTGACATGTAAATGAAAACTGAGAAACAAACAGAATTTCCCCGGTTCGCTGAAGAAAACCAGACAAATCATCCGCGTGATAGAAAGCCAAGAAACAGGACTAACAAAACGACAACAATGACAATGATTTTTACCAAAGCAGGCTTGTCCATTTCCAAAGAACCCAGGATTGCAGCTGCATTTGTAAGATCCATTTGTGTTGTTACAAAAGGCATTGACATCACATGTGTGACTGTTGGTCAATAAAACAAACAAACTCGTCAATATCTGAAAAGGAAGTTCTGTATTGAACCTCTTTTTATAACAATTATATTGTCATCGGAGGTCATATCGATTGCAAGTTTGTTAAAAACAAACACAACAACTTATTGCCCTAAGTAAGGGAATCCGGATCCCAGAACGTTTTAGGGAATCTTTGCTTGTGGATTCCGGAATCCAGGAAATGTTTGCTTACGGAAATCAGGAATCATGGGCTTTGGAATCCGTAAACTAGCTCAAGGAATCCGGAATCCCCTTAATTATTTGATTCCGGAATCCAAGTTCCACTGACATGGAATCCGAAATCCAGTACCTGGAATCCAGAATCCGAGGTGTGAAATCCAGAATCTAAGTTCGACTGACTGGAATCCAGGGGCCCGTTTCTCGAAAGACCCAGAAAATTTTCGGGCCCGGAAGGAAATTTTGAAATTAAAACCTGTTACATAGTATCACAGTTCTTGGCCCACAAACCAGTCAATTTTGCTTCGTTCACTAACAGTTACATTGTAATATATTCAAAATTATTGAAAATTTGATCTTGAACGCAAACACAACAAACACAGAACAACTTTCAGACTTTCCGGGCCAGAAAAGTTAGCGGGACTTTCGAGAAACAGGCCCCAGTACCTGGAATCCGGAATCCAAAGCGTGGAATCCAGAATCCGGGACTGTCTTAGATTCCCTTACGTGGGCTAAAAGTTAGCCAAATCATTATACGTTTCTGGGAAACTGCTCATCTACCCCTCCCCTAAGCCAACATTAACACTCTTACTTTTCACTTAGGGCAAAATGTTGAATTAGGGGAGAGGGGTAGGTGAGTAGTTTCCCAGAAAAGTATAATGACCCGCCTTAATTTTTGGTTGACAAACATGAAGTAGTTAGTAATCACCAGTGCAGATTTTTCCGTTTCCAGTGTATCCATTGTTACAAATGCAGCCATGGCAGTTTTCCAATGTTTTACAAACAGCATTAGCGTCACATAATTGAGGGTTGGTTGCACAGTCACCATTTTTAACAGCTATGTAATTAAGCACACAAACAAATTAGTGAAAGAGAGGATAACGGGTAAGGGATGTCATCTCATCATTGTAGGCGCTGTCCTGTCTCTTTCAAGTTATTTTTAGAAACAAAAATGGTGGACGAAAACCAAATCTCAAAACATATTATCAGATCAATAAACGCAAAAGTTCACTGACATCAATTATTAATTTTTATTTTTTCGCTGTTTTATTAAATAATTCACTTCATGAAGCTCTTTTGCATTAAGTCATGCAGTCAAATGGTGCAAGTTATTCGCTTGAAATATGTTATTAACTCTAATTTATATCAAGGCATGTGTTCAAAACAAGGCCCAACTCTGCGCGAGCTCTGCTTGCATTTCCGGTTACGTACTTTCCGATAAGGAACAGAATCAAACTATATACAAACAACTGTGTTGGATAAATCTGGCCACGGTTGTGGCAGGTTTAATGAAATCAAAGGTAACAGAATCACAACACATCGATATATGTAAACCGATTAACCTACTGAATAAAAAATGGGGCGACAAAAATCCACCACAAACTACACAACTAAATAAGAAAATAAAAAAGAAGAAATAGGAAACACCGTTAACAATAATAACCCGCAGGCAGGTGGAAGGGGAGAAGGAGGGAAAGATTTTGCACGAGATCTGACCGAGTTGATGACGAGGAAGAGAAGGAAGAATCCGGGGGGCCGGGGAAGAATTACTGGGAAAATACCTCAATATACTTACTAAACCCTGACACAGCCCTTAACAACCTCATTGGCTAAATTTGCAGTAGCTGGTACAGCCTGACCTAGCAACAAGTTATCATGTGATTATCATGCCTTGCCATAAATTAAATTATGTCTGCCATAATGTCTAGTTTTTTGGAAAACACTTTTCCTATGTTTTTATAAATTACACGACGGATAGCTTGAAATAGAATTAAGTCGCAGAGAAATAATCAAGACATGTAAGGTCAAAAATCAATGCCTTTCAAACACTAGGTTACGAAGAAGACGTAGTTAGCGCACAACCAGCCAGCTAACGATTTCCCTTATTTAGCGATATGCTTTAGAGGGCTATGAACCATGCCATATATTTAAGTTGATCGTTATATTATTTTCTCTTAGAATTTAAGTAAACATACTCGTTGCAGATGGAGACATACAAAATTGATTTGCCCTCCACCACCACTCCCCCCCCCCACCCCCCCACATACACACACCAAAAAAGAAATATATAAAATTTAATTTCAGATATTAGGCCACAGTCAAACTATTGCCTTTTCCCCTGACCACAAGACAACAATATCCGTTTTCCGAAAGAAAACACTTACCAGTTTCGAACATTTCCGTTTCACGAGCGCTCAGGTGTAGTGGAACGTACAAGTGTGGTATATTGTGTTTTTTTTTTTTTACAATTTATATTCTAAAAGAGTCTGATGACAATTTTAAAATGTACTTCCAAAGCAATGCTTTTCAAAACTTAAAGTGATTCAGTGATTATCCAAATAGTCAGCTGACTACAGAGCGGAAGCTGTTCGCCACAGTTCACCAGTTTGGGGCTTCGGGGAGAGCTTGTAGAATGCCATAATTTGGAAGCGACCATTTAGCAGTGCCGATAGAAATTCCGCATTTTTGAGCAGTATTTGGGCAGAGTCTGGACAATTCCCAATCATCCCTTTTTCTACTCGTAAATTGAAAAAGCCCACTATCTTTTCATTCATTAATTTCACTTTTAATTAGCTTTTAGAGCGTTGAAATAAACAAGGTCAACTACTTAGCTCACTAAACAGTTTAAATGACTGAAACTGCCGGAATAAATTAGCCATAATAAAATAAGGTTATTACTAATTATGCAACGGTTTGCTTTGCAAGCAGAAGAAGATAGATCCAGCGTGAATATCCACAATTCATTTTAGTTTAGCGATTCTTTTTTGCTTCATTTTTTTGCAATTGAGAAAAAGCCTGGTTTCCTTACTGGGAATCAATTTTTGCGTCAATTGTAGTATTTGCAATTAAAATTCTTGAGTTTATTTGAGTCAAAATACAAGCGAACCAGCATCCAAAATTACCTGAACACCGCTCTGTATTAACGAAGAATTAAAGATAACTTTTAGGGCCATAATAACTAGTATAAAGTTTAGAAAACCCTGTTGCGTTTATAACTAATAACTATAAAGTTTACAACTTAAGAGCGGATGTCAGTAAATATCGACCAGAGGTCTACAAAACTGAAAAATCGAAAATTCTCAAAAAAATTCACAAAGTAGCACTAGGTAAGCTATTAACATAAATGTAATTTTTACTTCGATCCGATAATTATTTTCCACGTACGGGGGGGTTATTGGTTTCGCGGCTCTCGGACCGGGTTTTCCAGGCCCGAGACCATGTGTCACAAAAAATCGTTTTAAAATTCAAATCCATTGTAATGTGGACAACAAATAACTTATTCAGAAGAGTACTTAATTGCACACATTCTAAGTGGTGATTTACTCAGTTTGAACGAAAGTGTAATATTTTGGAGATTTTTCATTATTTTCAATATTTTGATCGTTTTCGTTCAATGAAAAAATGGCAAATTTCAAAGCCCAAAATCGTCGACTGGTACCTCGATTTCAGTAACGAGTCTTATACCACGTAAAAGAGCGTTATCTCTTCTTTCAAAATCTGTTTTCAAAACTACGGGCAACTTAAAAGAAAATTTTTGAGGCCAAAAAATACAAGTAGTACTTTTCTGAAATTTGAGCTTTCCAGACTCAGCGGGCCGATGCTAAAAACTTGGAAAAATACAGTAAGAAATCAGTTTGAGCAATAGTGGTTTCATGTTATCAGCTTTCATAAACCAAAACGTGTTTATACAGCGATCTGATATAAATTAATGCCGTCTGCTATCAAGAAAAGCAGATTTAAGCTGTCAACTCCTGCCAAGTGCACCAGTCACGCGAAGTTGTCAAAGGGAGGGCAAAGCACTAATATAAAAAGTCTTAAAATTCAAAACGTTTTACGTCCATGAAATCAGATTTTAGCGTACAAAACAATGTTGTGAATGTCTGTTGTTCGTACCTTAGCATGGTGTTTCCATATGTTGGAAATGTCGAGTATCCACACGGGAGAACATACCAAACAACAACGTTTCAAATCCACGTGCCGAAAGATCGTAAACGGCAAAGATTGCGTTACATTTCACAGAACGACCGCTTACCACTGTTGTCACTCCTTTTTTCGCTGGAAGCTACGAGGAGTTTTCATTCCGTCATGAGTGATTCTTGATCAGCGTTTCCTTGAAAGTACGACCCCGGACAGGTGATAACTGAGGACGTTTCGTCAAGACTCCTGTTGTTCAGTCGCTTTAGCAGGTGCGTAGTCAGGATTTTTCCGGAGCTACGCCCAACTTTTTCTACATCTTCTTCCCCACCTCCCCCACCCCAAATCTCAACATTTTTTTAAGATGCCTTTATTAAAGGTGGGGTTAACGGTTGTAAGCAAAAGCATTTTTGCTGTTTATGAAATGACACAACCTCTAAAATTCTTCAATTCTGTCGGCTTGTTATGTTCATTGACGTCAACCGTTTATCATTAATTCAGCTATTAAAAATCAAGCTTGTAGAACCTCCGACTTAAGTTTACAAATGACTCTTTTTACCCCTTTTTGTCACATTATTTTTTACCGACAAAAGCACCACACATTGACGTAATTGTGCTCTACTTCGTCTACTCCGAAGACACGTCGTGGAGAAAACAACGCGTTCACGCTTTACATCATCAAGCTTGCTATATAAATAAATCATCCAAGATTCGGTTCTCCAATTAATGTCGTCGCTTCTCTGGAAACCGATTTTTTTAGTTATGTTTATTTCATTCTATTTTTTTTCCTCAATGTTTTCGGGCACGCACGTGCAAACCGTGCGTACAAGTAGCTACGCCCCTGTTTAGTCTCCTTAGCCATGAGCGTTCCTCTCTTGCGGTTTCCGCGGGAGTTCAGGATGTGGTCCACCCAGTATTTCACGTCTCTTTTAAATGAGAGGCAGCACTTCTTGTTTACCGTTTCGTTATCAGACAGCGCTTAGGCTCTTAGCCTTTCATTTGATTTTGATCAAATTTTTCTCATTTAGTTACTCAGTATACGTTCGATCCTGTCCTTGTAAACTTATACTTTTATACTTTAGGGGAGCTTAATTCCTATATTAATTTTTTCTTCGTTTAGTGTCGACCAAAAGACCCAGTTTTTTGGCCTTTTTTAAAAAAGCAAGAAAAAGAAACGACAAGTTTTATTTTTTTTGGACTTAGATTAATTCTTTTAATCTAAAAAATTAGCATTATAACATCATTTCGAGGCATAAAACGTTCGGTGGTATATCCTCTTTGCGTTTTACCCTTCTTGGGCCTTTTTTATGAAATTGACCATCAAATTTTCCCCAGATTAAATTTGTGTCGATTTGGTCGACCATGTCTTGTTGTTTTCAGTCTCCACGGCAATGATGCTGGTGTTTCAGGCCTCCTGTTCTCAGATTTCTTGTGATTTTTTTTCACCCCACCGACCGACCCACCCAAAGCCAGGAAACATATTCGACGCTAAACGAACGAAAGGGGATGACCTAAGCCTTATGGTTTCTTTTTGGGCTTCCTCACCACATTACTTCTGCGTGTTTCTGTATACTTGTCTTTTGCTTTGTTTTGTTCTTTTTTTGTCGGTAAAATAAACTGAAACTGTACAAAGACCCTCAATATTCCCTTTGAGGTTCTCGAACGCGCAAAAAAAAAAAAACGCGATGATTTATTGACCGCAAAGGGCAATGGGGTGGGGTTAGGGCTCGTTACTGCGCTCCAGTTCACTCGTACGCTGTCAAACGCTCCCGAAATACAAAATGAAAAATGACTGTGGACAGACTATTCACGTCTAGACAAGATGGGACTTATCGCCTCTCCCTGTTCATGGAGTTGACTCAAGGTGTTGACGTTAATTTCGTGATTCCCTGCATGTTGCCAGGACATGTTTCAAAAGGGCCTTTCCAAAGGTACGGAGTCCGCCGTCACCTTGTCAACCGTGCGAGAAATGATGTACTTCACAAAAACAAAGAGAAGTTATTTTCGATTTGCCCCGCCCCCTACCCCCGAAAGTCCCCGACAGGACCGCTTCAAAGTACTCCCCATGTCATTGCGCGGGGGATAGTAACAGGTCTACCTAATTGCACCGTGCATCAAAGACAGTTTAGCTCAATCAGAAGCCCCTTTTCCCTGGCTAGTTCAAGGTGTGTGCACCTCCTGTAAGCTGTTGTTTTCGGTTCTTACTGAAATTTTTGATCTTGAGGAAATTCACAACGACAGGAGCAGGTTATGAGCTTTTTTCCTAGCCCTAATCCTACATCACGAGAAATCCCTCAGGTTAGGCAAGAATTCGATAATCCTTCCATAATCATCCATTTTTTCACCGCGTGAATTGGGTATTTTTAGCTTATTTCGAGGAAATACTTTTTGCTTCAAATCCAGGGTGGGCTTTTAAACACATTTTTTAAGCCAAATGGTTTTTGCAAGAATCTGCTTACCCGAACTTTTCGCATAAAAAACGACAAATACCCGAAAAAAAGCTCATGTTGTTGTTGGTGGTGGCATATTTCCGATAAATTCAGCTCAATGTCTCGTGAAGAAGAGTTCAGATCCGTGCCCCGCGCCTCTCGAGGCAAGCGTTCCGTCGAAATGCGAGCCCAAAAACAGGTGGTAAGCGGTCAATCTGTGAAAAGTAACGCAATCTCCGTCGTTTGAGAGCAGCCGAAGATGGTCTTGCCGATGCTGTCCTTGATGTTTTTATTTCCATTATCTAGGAAACCCATGCTAAGGTATGAAACATACACTCGTAGGCATTGTTCTGTCCGCTAAAGTCTAATTCCTGGACGCAGAAACTTTGTGCTTTTTGAAGTTTATTATTGTGCTTTGCCCTTTGACAACCTTACGTCACTCGTGCGTTTGGTAGCAGAAGATGGCTAAACTCTGCTTTTCTTGTTGGAAAACGGCTTTAAATTTTATCAGATCGCTCGATAAACACGTGTTGGTTTCTGATAGCTGATAACGTTAAATCACTGTTGCTCAAACTGATTTCTTATCGCATTTTTCTGAGTTTTTAGCATCGACCCGCTGAGTCTGGAAAGCTCAAATTTCAGAAAAGTACTACTAGTATTTTTGGCCTCAAAAATTTTCTTTTAAGTTGCCCGTAGTTTTGAAAACAGATTTTGAAAGAAGAGATAACGTTCTTTAACGTGGTATAAGACTCGTTACTGAAATCGAGGTACCAGTCGACGATTTTGGGCTTTGAAATTTGCCATTTTTTTCATTGAACGAAAACGATCAAAATATTGAAAATAATGAAAAATCTCCAAAATATTACACTTTCGTTCAAACTGAGTAAATCACAACTTAGAATGTGTGCAATTAAGTACTCTTCTGAATAAGTTATTTGTTGTCCACATTACAATGGATTTGAATTTTAAAACGATTTTTTTGTGACACATGGTCTCGGGCCTGGAAAACACGGTCCGAGAGCCGCGAAACCAATAACCCCCCCGTACGTGGAAAATAATTATCGGATCGAAGTAAAAATTACATTTATGTTAATAGCTTACCTAGTGCTACTTTGTGAATTTTTTTGAGAATTTTCGATTTTTCAGTTTTGTATACCTCTGGTCGATATTTACTGACATCCGCTCTTAATGCACTATTTTCAGGGATAGCTCGTGGAGGGCTCTTATTTCCTGTAAATCTCTAATAAGTTTAAGGTATAAATTTTTCACTGACTCTTACCTTGCACCATGCTTTTTGATGCATTTGGATCTTTGTTTCCAGACCACTTCATCATGATGACAAATCCTAATGTGGCAGCAGCGATTAGGAGGGTCATGGCTAAAGCAGCACACATAAAAACCTGCATTCGCCGGAGTTTTCTGAGGTCTTCTTGCACAGCATTCTCAGACACTGATTGGGTTTGTTCTCTTTTGATGTATTTCTGATAAAGATTCTCACCAACTTTCACTTTTGTTGCTGCTTCTCCGACGATATCGTCATAGTCTTGATAAGTTCCTGTCTTGCCTTGGAGCTCGAGATAGATACTCTCTGGTTCATCGGGTGTCGTAGACATTGTGCCAGTGTTGTATCGTAGTTGCAAATGAGTTAGCAACACCTGCTTTTGACTTTGACTAGTTACTAACACCTTCGCTTTTAGTAGCTAGCTGTATACGTTTCGTATGCCTCAAATAAATGTGGTCGACTGCGTTTGAATAAGATACTAATAGTTTGCAAAAACAGGAACTAGAAGATATTATACTTAATTTCAAAGTTTACAGGATATGACGCCTGCTAATAGCCAATGTGGTTGCCTTAAATGTTGACCACATAGCTAGAAGGTAAATAATTTACAGAAAAGGGAACAGGAACATATAATTTGATTTCAATATGTACCGGAAATGACTTCATCTTATTGTACTAACTTGCAATTTCCGAAACGCTAGATGGTTTTGATATACGTAACTAAAACTGATTTTTATATATCATGCATGGTAAAAACGTTGGTCGCACATTTTCAAGTTTACGCAATGCGACGATCGCATTGCTGTTCCGATCAAGTTTAACAACCTCAGTCGTTTCGATTACGGCAACGAAATCTGCCACGAAAAGTGTGCTGCACGTTGAGAGTTTTCTTTCTTTCTTTTTTTTTTTGCTTATTAAACCTGTTGCTTTCTATTTCCTCGTTTCCATAGTTTTGTCTTTTCCTCCTGCTAGCAAAGGACTGTCACGGCGAGAGAAAAATGAGAGGAAAGAGAGAGGCCTCTGCCGGCCCCCGACTGGCGTTTCCTTAGCAACCAGTGACGTGTTCGACAGAGGCGCAGGAGAGTTGTGAAAATTCTTCGCGATAAAGAGATGCCGCGTACTCCGTTCGTAATCGTATAGCACCATGAATTCATTAATACGGATCGGGATCATTCACCCATCTCATAATTGACTGATTCACTGAGCGTATGAGTTTTTGGGTCAAATAAGCTCTCACTGCCAACCAAAGGAAAAAGAAAATAGACTCACATTTTAAAATCTCAATATATAGAGCACAAAAGTACTAATTGGTTACGTCTCCTACTGGAGACGAGACCGCCATTTTATGTGGTCATCCGAGCCAGGCAAAGGTCTGGCCCTTTGCAGAACCGTCCTATAAATAAAGGTGTTTAGCTGCTGTAATACCTCATGAAAGTAGAAACTCAGAAGAATCGATAATTCTTTAGTTTAAATTTTGGTGACGTCATGTGAAAACCATGAATATATCGCACAAGCCCCAATTCAAGTCCCGTCCTTACGAATCCTAGCAGGCTGAAACTGTATACTTAATTAGACTCGAAAAATTCCTCTCTGAGCAGTTAAAAAAAAAAAAAAAAAAAAGATGCACCTTCGGTGAGCGGATTCACTGCCTGCTTGTGCGTAGGCGGAGGGCCTCAATCATGAAGAGCTACGTAGAGAAGAGACGGGATCTTCAGCAATGTAAGGAGAAAAAGTCACAATTCCCTCACATTTGTAACCCCTTGCCATTTGAAATTGTTTAAGAATAACTTCACAGTGGTGGATCCAGGAAAGGGCCGGGGGTACAGCCCTTCCCCGTATTTTTAGATGAAACTGAGGCCCGAAGGGCCGAAAAAAATTTTTGGGATACCCCCCCTACTTATCTAAGGGTCTGGATGACCGCTCCCCTCTCCCCCTTATCAAGGTAAACTGCTTCACGTTCAAACGATACCTCGCATTGTTACAACGCTGCAACTCAATAACAGGGTTAAATAAATTATGTAGTCAAGAAAAAGGCTATATTTTGACTTCACCGGTTGTAGAAAAAACCTGTTCATTCGAAAAGGGCTATACTCAAAATTACGTGGAGCATTTCTAAAATTCCAAACCTGAATGTCGCTGTATTTATTCCTTGGTAAACCATTGCGCTTTCAGTCAATCCTTCTGAATTGAACCTGTACACTCCAAGGCCGGTTCCTTTCGTTTCACAATTAACTACCTTATTTCTCCTTTAAGAGAACTTGTCTTTAACAGCAGCGGCGATACTTCGTCTAGATTTCCTTATGCAATAAAAAGTCGCGGCGGAATCACTCGGCTTTGCTGTTTCTAGCATAAGACGGCTAACATTTTGGGTGAATTCATTTGCAACATACGCGTATAGCTGTCGTATTTGCCCACAAAAGGTCTTTTGTTTTTAACCTTAAAAACAATAAAAAATTCCAGCAGGCAAATGCAACAGCTATGTTGCAAATGAATCCACCCTATTAAAAAGATAAGACTCTGGATTAATGCCATTGTGCCACCTATGAGGGCATGTCATGGATCCTTGAAAACAAAAGAAAGGGTGGGCGCGATTTTCCTAAATGGGTCCCTGAGGAATCGTCACCAATGCAATAAAAGTTTAGCAGCTCGTGTTTATGCGAATTATCACAATTGCGCCCAAGCTTAAGGGCCTGTTTACATGGAGGTGGGGGCACCAGATAGGTGAGGTAACATGTGGCGGGTAACTCCACCTATCATGTAAACGTGATCAAATTAAAATAAGAGATTATATGGACAGGCGGGCTACCCCAACTACCTGGGAAGCCCCACCTCCATGTAAACAGGCGCGAAAAGTTACTTGGATTAAGGAAAGTGTTTTCGCTATTTTTGGAAGAGACTAACAAATCTTAAGCTACTGATAAGGGTCAGCCGTAAAGTCGCGGGTCCCATGACTATTGGCGGGCTCACACAGGGCGCCAACGCATTTTGCGTCCTTTGACTCTCTGATTTACACCTGTAAGTGTTAGGGGACGTGCAAAGATAATTTACCTTCATCGCGACGTGCTTTTGGGCTCTCCTTTTTCAGGAACTGCACTCTAACTCAAGTTCTAACTTATTTTGATTCTAAAAAATCTTGTAAGGTTTTAATCCAGCAGGATGTATCTAATGCAAGAAAACAAGCACGAAGTCGAACTGTTTCGAATTGCGCTGGAAGTTGTTTTGGTCAGTATGTAAATTACCTCGTATCCTTTCGAACTGAAATATCCTGGCTTTCTTCGTATCATTTTATACAATTTTTATGAAATCAGAATTCTTTTATGTAAGTTTAAGATTTATGACGAAAAAAACTTCGACGAAACGTTGCGTTTCACTTACTTATAAAGAAGAAAATAAACACTAGAAAAATAAAATAAATGAATATTAAATAAGTAAAGTCATCAGAAATTTTAACAGTTCTATATTACTCAAGTAGAGACAGACAATTTCTTGATTTGTATAAGTTCATCATACCTCCTGTCACGCATGAACAATTTAAGCCACAACGGTACGAACCCCGGCGCCCCTCCCCCCGGCTAAATACGGCCAGACGCCGATTCCTCCGCCAACCGAATTTATCTGGGCTATAATATTTTAAAAGATTTCCCAATCATGATTACCCGATCTTGCAAATAATGTAACAAAATTAGACCGCAACAGTACCATTCCATTTCGTCAGCTACGTTCATCGTCTAAAAATCTCCCTTCTCTTCCTTATTTTAATTTGAGAAAATTGGCACCCCCCACACTCTCGAATACTGTGCCGTCTGACATTAAGAATAGCTCCTCTGTGTCCGTTTTTTAAAAACAAACATAAAAATTTCCTTAAATCATTTTTTTGGTGTGTGTACCCATTACGAGTAAATGTCACCAGTAAAAACGTGACCGTTTCGTTTTTCATGGTAAACAGACAACAAAGGCCGGCAATTTCGGCTCCAAATGATAAGTACATGCGAAGGAACTGGAACCAGTTTCAAGACCAACACCTTGACCAAGAGAGGTCATAATCTTATAATCGCGAATAAAATGTTTAACTAGACAAATGAAAAATAAAATGTTTGTTTCCTTCCTCCAGGCGGCCAGTGACAATTGCAGTCATCTATGATATCGCAATAGTATGCAACGTAGTCAATGCGCAGTGCAAGACAAGGGTACAGATGGATCGTCCGTGAAGTAGAACTTTTCTTCATATCTCAGACTAATAATTAACAAAGAGTTTTAGCCACTCCGAGGATAAATCTTGTTTATTATTATCTCGCAGTATAAAACTTGCTGTCTACATTATGAGTAGTATAGGGCGCATAACGTAACCTACATCACTTGAGGCCGCTATACTTAAAAGAAATAAAAGGTCAGTACGAAACCTAATACGATCCTAATATACATAATGATAAGAATCTCTCGACTTAAAAAGCCAAGTTAGAATATTATTAAATTCTTATACTCTGTAAAACCTACGCAAAGACATGATGATATAATTATCTCTACTAGAAGCTTATTTAGAAAATTATTCAGTCTTTATACTCTCATTATCTCTTATATACCTAAGCGAGGCCATGATAATGTGGTTGTCTCTATTATTATTATTATTATTATTATTATCATTATAATTATTATTATTATTATTACTATTATTATTATAATTACTATTATTTCTGCTGATTAACGTTCATTGTATTCGATCGCGAATTACGATAATACATTAACGGTAGTTGACATTCTACTACAGAAAACTCTAATAATAACCAGTAATAAACCGACAGTGGAAACGATTTTTTTTTAACGTGGCCTTAGTTTCTCGGTTTAGACAGACAGTTCCACGATTTTTACAAGTCCGTTGTCATTTGAGTTACCTCCATTCACTCCTGAACAATTCGAGCCACTACAGTAAGAGCCCCCTCCCCCTCCTGCTTGGTATGATTCTGTGCCGCTACCTCCCCCAGAGTAACCACCACCTCCTCCTGATGCACCACTATCTTCAGATCCCCCTCCACCACCGCCAAACCCTCCTACGGCCCCAGGGGGAGGCCCTCCGTTGTAGCCACTATTCATTCTTCCAGCACGACCACCCACCCAGCCCTGAGCACGGGATCCACCCCTTTCGCCATTTTCGGACCAGACCCTGGAACAACCTTGGCCTAACCATCCCGCACCTACTCCCCCATGCCAATCACCGAATGCGCTGTTACACTGACCAGGATTCCCTCCAGTTCCTCCGCTACGAACATCACTTGAATCTTTTCCAACGCTACTAGTGCCGTTAGTACCCGCCTGACCATCCACCCGTTATACCCGTTAGATGCACCCCCCTCCTCCAGCAGCTAACAAAAGCACGTTACTTGTTGTATAAACAAAGCTCCCTCCCCTCCCCAGTTCCAGCATTGTCCTCTACGGACAGTCCCAGCTGAGCTGCTGTCAAGTTAGTGGACTGTCCTCCTCTTATCTCCACTGAATCGCCCCTCTTTGTCCCACTACAATATTCAGTACAGTTCCTTTATTCAAGGTAAACCTGCCCTCTTTGTATGCACCTTTTCCACCGTAGTAAGTTCCGGGATAACTTCCATAGTTTGTGGAGTGCGTTCCTCCTCGAGCTCCCCAGGCTCTGATTCGATAGCGAGTGGTTTTGGCACTGTGAAAGTCTGAATGCTGCCGAAACGCCCTGCTCCATTCGTTGTAAACGACCAAGGAGCTGATAATGACAATGTATTGTATTTAATAATATACATGAAAACATTTCTTAAATCTGATTGGTTGAGAGCAGTCCAGTTTTTAGTAAACTGAAAACACAGTACAAAAAACGAGGAAAAATAATACAAAAAGAAGGGAATATAATGCAAATTTCTTAGAGAATGGAAAACTGTGATTTGCTAATAGACAATAGAAATCTGTAAGAACCAATCAAGTGCTGCAATCTACTGGCGTTCAAAGCTTTCAAGCAAAGCCAGGCAAGTCATTTTTTTATGTATATTATTAAAAAGTGATCATGCAACTTTTCTCATTCAATTTGGAATTTATTTGCATTCGTGCGTTCAAATTGCATTCGTGTTATGGGCTCATGTACTGAGTTTTGATACTTTTTTAAAAAACACATTCATGCAAATAAATTCCAAATTGAACTCGAAGTCCTATGATTACCTATACTAATATTTGCGCTCTAAATTGTATTTAAAATAATTAAAAAGTAATATCAAAACCCATCAGTTGATAATCAGTTTAGGGTGATAATCAGAACTGAAGTGAGGACTACATTGTGGCAGACGAAACTTAATGGCCGGTGCCTGTTTGCGAGGAGTTAGCATATGCATGAAATCAAGGCTGTGGAGGCTACAGTTTCTTCTCGCTGAGATAATCCCTCATAATAGACCAGACTGATTGTGATCAAGGGCTCTTTAAGGCGATATTACTTGAGACGATTTGCAACGACAATTTTTATGGCGACAATGTTGCAACAATCAGAAACAATGTCGCAACAATGCTGCAACGCTGTGTTGCGCTAAAGACCGTCGTTGCGAATAGTCCGACGTAACATTGCCTTTACAAAGGGAATCAATGCCTCCTTAATGATATTGCCATTGTCTTTAAGATGAACGCTTCAGGCAAAGAATTCGAAAAGGTATCAGCTGTCAAGAGATTTTGAAATTGAATCAGGAATATCAAGACAATCGACCTAAAAACATTTCAGAAACAGGAGGACAATCTGATGCCCATATTCCGAAGCCCGAAGCGTGCGACTCGCATACTTAGCGTAAGCAATAGATCAGTTTATTTTAGCATGACTTTGGAATACTTTTTCAAGCGAAAATGGAAGCCCCGCTTCGTATGTGCGCGCATCCGATAAGTATAAGAAATACGAAAATAGAGCGTTTGCACACGATCGCATGGCGGCCATATTGGTGTTCCAAAACAATGGAACGGCCATCATATTGTCCGTTTCAAATGAGTCCTGTAGGAGTCGAACTCTTTTCTTATATAAAGCTTTCTTTTGTTGAATAAATTTGCATAGATGCTGGTCACGTATTAAAGTGAACACGCTCTAAAAAATAAGTCACCATCATCAATACATCAAAAAATACTATTAATTGGTCTCCAGGCTTTGTTGACTAGAAAGTCAGTCTGAAAATCTACATCTGCGTAACCGCGGTAGCATGGGCATGGGTTCTTGAGTAGACTTAGTCATGTTTGGTAGAATCTAATTATTACTATAATTACATAATTGCTGCAATTGAAATTGATAAAAAATACATATATGTATGTAAAATAAAATAAAAGATATAAATCATGGAGTACGCATCAGCCGCACAAAACTTCAGTCTTCATGTACATACAACTTGCATAAAAAGAAATTACAATAAACATGTCTTCCCTAACTTTTAATTTTATATGTTTAATAATTACCATAGCACGTGATTCCATCACCGGAGGAACCAAACTTGCATGCACACAAGTGGGAACCAGCAGTATTAGTGCACGCGGCATTCACGTCACAGTTGTCAGTTTTGGTAGTGCATTCGTCTATATCTGAGGGGAGAAAGAAATTAAGTTTAAGGTGCATCCTTGTTATCGCGGTGCGATAGTCTTTCAAAAGAGCTATGGTTCTCTTGCGTTTTAGTTCGTTAGGTAATCGTGCAATGATCATTCTCTTGTTCCTTGTATTTAAGAGTTTTCCATACGAGCTATTTTATAACTGATGAAGGTTGTGAAGACCAAAACGTATTCAGTAATTAATATGAATCGGTATATTTCAAAGAGGGGTAGGGGGGGGGGAGGCAGCTTTAGTGTCAGCTATTACTGCTAATGAGAACCACTGGTTGTTACTTGTTAAAATGATATATCATGGATGGAGCAAGCATCACCCGCAACAAGCGACAGGATTAATAAATACATAATAAAATAGCTTCAAAAAGAATATAAGTCCCTCGACCAACATTTATGTCTTAATAATTACCATAGCAAGTGATTCCATCCCCGGAGTAACCAGATTTGCATGCACAAAGATGGGATCCTGCAGTGTTAGTGCACACAGCATTCACGTCACGAGAAAGATACCAGGTTTGAAGTGCATCCTTGTCAACGCGGTCCGACCTCTTCCAACCGAGCACTAAATTATTCATTTTTTTTACAGATGACCCTCTAAAGATATGTTTGGAGAATTACTTAATTAATTTATGGGGTACTGCTTCTTTCTTGGACCTAACTAAAATAATTTTACATACATTAGGCAGGATAACTTACCGATGCATGATGTTCCATTTCCAGTGTATCCAAGGCTGCATGTGCAGTTATAAGACCCCTGAGTGTTATTGCAAAAAGCATTGGCATCACAGTTATGGACTTTAGTGGTACACTCGTTAATATCTGAAAGGAAAGAATTATAAAGAAAGTATTAAAGATGATGCGGGCAAAACGGATCAACGAAACATAATTCCAATACTGCAGCAGAAACGATTTTTGATATACCGGTGCATGCTGTTTCATTTCCAGTATGCACTTGTTATATCTAAAAGGAAGGTATTTTCAGCAGAACGATGTCTATGAATGAAATAATAAGCCTTGGATAAGGAACGTTTCTATGTATGGGGTTCTTCTCTTTCGGACTTCTTAACATACAGTCAAGCTTCTCGTATTCTAAGCGACCAAACAAGATGCAAGTGTAAGTGGTCTCATACGGGAGGTGGCCGCTTATAAGATTCAAACAACAGGGTGCCTTTTCCAAGAAATAGATTGTACTTTATCAGATGGGCTTCCATAAGTACGCTGAGAGATATGTTTGGAGAATTACTTAATGCATTTATGGGGTACTGCTTGTTTCTTGGACCTCGCTAAAATAATTTTACATGCATTAGGCACGATGATTTACCGATGCATGATGTTCCATTTCCAGTATATCCAGGGCTACATGTGCAGTTGTAAGACCCCTGAGTGTTATTGCAGAAAGCATTGGCATCACAGTTATGGACGTTAGTGGTACACTCGTTAATATCTGAAAGGAAAGAATTATTAAGAAAGTATTAAAGATGATGCGGGCAAAACAGATCAACGAAACCAAGAGCCATAATGGCTCTTGACGAAACATAATTCAAATACTGCAGCTCAAACGATTTTAAGCTCCCCCACCCCCCAAAAAAGCAAAAACAAAAACAAAAGCAAAACATAAAAAGAAAAACGAAACTTGAAATGAAATGAAATAAAAAAAATCAAAGAGTTACAATACATACATTGCTTTTTTTTTTTTGAAAAATCTATTGGTCATAATAATTTACCGGTGCAAGATATTCCATTTCCATCGTACCCAGGGCTACACGTGCATTTATAAGATCCCTCAGTGTTATTACAGAAAGCATTGGCATCACAGTTATGGACGTTGGCTGTGCACTCGTTAATATCTGAAAGGAGAGAATTAAGGTGCTTGAACACAGTTTAAGAAAGATATGTTTGGAGAATTACTTAATTAATTTATGGGGTACTGCTTCTTTCTTGGACCTAACTAAAATAATTTTAAATACATTAGGCAGGATAATTTACCGATGCATGATGTTCCATTTCCAGTGTATCCAGGGCTGCATGTGCAGTTATAAGACCCCTGAGTGTTATTGCAGAAAGCATTGGCATCACAGTTATGGATGTTAGTGGTACACTCGTTAATATCTGAAAGGAAAGAAGTATTAAGAAAGTATTTAAGATGATGCGGGCAAACCGGATCAACGAAACATAATTCAATACTGCAGCAGAAACGATTTTTGATATACCGGTGCATGCTGTTTCATTTCCAGTATGCACTTGTTATATCTAAAAAAGGAAGGTATTTTCAGCAGAACGATGTCTGTGAATGAAATAATAAGCCTTGGATAAGGAACGTTTCTATGTATGGGGTTCTTCTCTTTCGGACTTCTTAACATACAGTCAAGCTTCTCGTATTCTAAGCGACCAAACAAGATGCAAGTGTAAGTGGTCTCATACGGGAGGTGGCCGCTTATAAGATTCAAACAACAGGCTGCCTTTTCCAAGAAATAGATTGTACTTTATCAGATGGGCTTCCATAAGTACGCTGAGAGATATGTTTGGAGAATTACTTAATGCATTTATGGGGTACTGCTTGTTTCTTGGACCTCGCTTAAAATAATTTTACATGCATTAGGCATGATGATTTACCGATGCATGATGTTCCATTTCCAGTATATCCAGGGCTACATGTGCAGTTGTAAGACCCCTGAGTGTTATTGCAGAAAGCATTGGCATCACAGTTATGGACTTTGGCTGTACATTCGTTAATATCTGAAAAGAGAGAATTAAAGTTGCCTGAACACAGTTTGAGGAAGATAGGTTTGGAGAATTACTTAATGCATTTATGGGGTACTGCTTCTTTCTTGCACCTCGCTAAAATAATTTTACATGCATTAGGCAGGATGATTTACCGATGCATGATGTTCCATTTCCAGTGTATCCAGGGCTGCATGTGCAGTTATAAGACCCCTGAGTGTTATTGCAGAAAGCATTGGCATCACAGTTATGGACGTTAGTGGTACACTCGTTAATATCTGAAAGGAAAGAATTATTAAGAAAGTATTAAAGATGATGCGGGCAAAACAGATCAACGAAACCAAGAGCCATAATGGCTCTTGACGAAACATAATTCAAATACTGCAGCTCAAACGATTTTAAGCTCCCCCACCCCCCAAAAAAGCAAAAACAAAAACAAAAGCAAAACATAAAAAGAAAAACGAAACTTGAAATGAAATGAAATAAAAAAAATCAAAGAGTTAAAATACATACATTGCTTTTTTAAAAAAAAAATGTATTGGTCATGATAATTTACCGGTGCAAGAAATTCCATTTCCATCGTACCCAGGGCTACACGTGCATTTATAAGATCCCTCAGTGTTATTACAGAAAGCATTGGCATCACAGTTATGGACGTTGGCTGTGCACTCGTTAATATCTGAAAGGAGAGAATTAAGGTGCCTGAACACAGTTTAAGAGAGATATGTTTGGAGAATTACTTAATTAATTTATGGGGTACTGCTTCTTTCTTGGACCTAACTAAAATAATTTTTCATACATTAGGCAGGATGATTTACCGATGCATGATGTTCCATTTCCAGTGTATCCAGGGCTACATGTGCAGTTATAAGACCCCTGAGTGTTATTGCAGAAAGCATTGGCATCACAGTTATGGATGTTAGTGGTACACTCGTTAATATCTGAAAGGAAAGAAGTATTAAGAAAGTATTTAAGATGATGCGGGCAAACCGGATCAACGAAACATAATTCAATACTGCAGCAGAAACGATTTTTGATATACCGGTGCATGCTGTTTCATTTCAGTATGCACTTGTTATATCTAAAAGGAAGGTATTTTCAGCAGAACGATGTCTATGAATGAAATAATAAGCCTTGGATAAGGAACGTTTCTATGTATGGGGTTCTTCTCTTTCGGACTTCTTAACATACAGTCAAGCTTCTCGTATTCTAAGCGACCAAACAAGATGCAAGTGTAAGTGGTCTCATACGGGAGGTGGCCGCTTATAAGATTCAAACAACAGGGTGCGTTTTCAAGAAATAGCTTGTACTTTATCAGATGGGCTTCCATAAGTACGCTGAGAGATATGTTTGGAGAATTACTTAATGCATTTATGGGGTACTGCTTGTTTCTTGCACCTCGCTAAAATAATTTTACATGCATTAGGCACGATGATTTACCGATGCATGATGTTCCATTTCCAGTGTATCCAGGGCTGCATGTGCAGTTATAAGACCCCTGAGTGTTATTGCAGAAAGCATTGGCATCACAGTTATGGACGTTGGCTGTACACTCGTTAATATCTGAAAGGAGAGAATTAAAGTGCCTGAACACAGTTTGTGAGAGATAGGTTTGGAGAATTACCTAATGCATTTATGGGGTACTGCTTCTTTCTTGGACCTCGCCAAAATGTTTTTACATGCATTAGGCAGGATGATTTACCGATGCATGATGTTCCATTTCCAGTGTATCCAGGGCTACATGTGCAGTTATAAGACCCCTGAGTGTTATTGCAGAAAGCATTGGCATCACAGTTATGGACGTTAGTGGTACACTCGCTAATATCTGAAAGGAAAGAATTATTAAGAAAATATTAAAGATGATGCGGGCAAAACGGATCAACGAAACCAAGAGCCATGATGGCTCTTGACGAAACATAATTCAAATACTGCAGCCCAAACGATTTTAAGCTCCCCCACACCCCAAGAAGCAAAAACAAAAACAAAAACAAAAGCAAAACAAAAAAGGAAAACTTGAAATGAAATGAAATAAAAAAAATCAAAGAGTTAAAATACATGCATTGCTTTTTTTTTCTTTAAATGTATTGGTCATGATAATTTACCGGTGCAAGATGTTCCATTTCCATCGTACCCAGGGCTACACGTGCATTTATAAGATCCCTCAGTGTTATTACAGAAAGCATTGTCATCACAGTTATGGACGTTGGCTGTACACTCGTTAATATCTGAAAGGAGAGAATTAAGGTGCCTGAACACAGTTTAAGAGAGATATGTTTGGAGAATTACTTAATTAATTTATGGGGTACTGCTTCTTTCTTGGACCTAACTAAAATAATTTTTCATACATTAGGCAGGATGATTTACCGATGCATGATGTTCCATTTCCAGTGTATCAGGGCTACATGTGCAGTTATAAGACCCTGAGTGTTATTGCAGAAAGCATTGGCATCACAGTTATGGATGTTAGTGGTACACTCGTTAATATCTGAAAGGAAAGAAGTATTAAGAAAGTATTTAAGATGATGCGGGCAAACCGGATCAACGAAACATAATTCCAATACTGCAGCAGAAACGATTTTTGATATACCGGTGCATGCTGTTTCATTTCCAGTATGCACTTGTTATATCTAAAAGGAAGGTATTTTCAGCAGAACGATGTCTATGAATGAAATAATAAGCCTTGGATAAGGAACGTTTCTATGTATGGGGTTCCACTCTTTCGGACTTCTTAACATACAGTCAAGCTTCTCGCTAAGCGACCAAACAAGATGCAAGTGTAAGTGGTCTCATACGGGAGGTGGCCGCTTATACGATTCAAACAACAGGGTGCGTTTTCCAAGAAATAGCTTGTACTTTATCAGATGGGCTTCCATAAGTACGCTGAGAGATATGTTTGGAGAATTACTTAATGCATTTATGGGGTACTGCTTCTTTCTTGCACCTCGCTAAAATAATTTTACATGCATTAGGCGCGATGATTTACCGATGTATGATGTTCCATTTCCAGTGTATCCAGGGCTGCATGTGCAGTTATAAGACCCCTGAGTGTTATTGCAGAAAGCATTGGCATCACAGTTATGGCCTTTGGCTGTACACTCGTTAATATCTGAAAGGAGAGAATTAAGGTGCCTGAACACAGTTTGATAGGTTGTGGATCATAACCAATTATTGGGGTTTTATTTAAGACTCATTGAGGGTATAACGCTAACATTTTGATTCAGCACATCAAACAATCTATATTTATCAGACATGACATTTATTAAGTTGAAAGTGAGACTTGGATTGTTGCCATGGCAACATGGAAGTTTGACAACAAGCCAAAAAATTTCAATTTATTAGGTTTAAGCAAAATTCAGTCATTGGATTTTCTTAGAAAATTGAACACAGCTTTCGATTAGTAACCCTCATCTTTTAGAAACCACTTGACCAAAATTGTAACGAACAGTTTTTAAAATCTTCAAGAAAATAGCCTTTATGGAAATCTTGATTTTGTCACAAAACTCCTTTGTTGAAAAGATATTTTGACGCTTTTATTGGCTTGAGCGTGACATGAACAGGATTTCTGTCAAATTTCGTCACATTTTAATGAGTAGATTTAAAGATATTGTAGTTTATTTACGTTGCTTACGAAAGTACGCATGTTCAGCTCTAGTTCAACAGGCCCGCGCTGAGGTCACGTGATATGTCAAAGGCGACAAAAACATTATTTTCTGTTAAACTTTTTATCAGCCTTTCCTCCCTCTTTTTCTTTATGTAATGATAAAGTTGTTAAAATACACAGTAAAGGGATAAATCCGATTTAGAGAAATTGTGTTCAGCAACCTTAGATGTTAAGACAAATCAAAACAAACCCAAACAAATATTGCTTATAACGGAGCAGAGACGTAATTTACACCGCCCCCCCCCCCTGTCCTACCCCCGCTCCCCCAGTTTTAATAGCAATAATATATGGTCGCGTAAAAATGCAAATGCGTTGATAATTTACCGGCGCAGGATGTTCCATTTCCAGTATATCCAGGGCTGCATGCGCAGGTGTAAGATCCATCAGTGTTATCACAGAAAGCATTTGCATCACAATTATGGACATTAGTGGTACACTCGTTAATATCTGAAGGGAGAGAATGTATGAAGATAAAAAGAAAAAAAAAACAAATCCAAACAAATATTACATTTTGCCTACACTACCCAGAAAGACACCCACCCAAGAATAAATGCGGGGGCCTCTGGGTCAGCAAGGACCTCAAAACCAGTTTATTGCAAAATTACCGTAAGTTAACAAGACCGCTCCTAATTACAAAACGCCCTATGGTGAAACACAAACCTCGAAAGCAACTAAGACAACTAAGTACGACACTGTCGGATACGAAAACCCAAAACTACTTTGTGGAAAAAAGAGAACGTACATCCACCACCTGCTGAAATCAACTGCGGAGGCGACAACTCGAGATCAGAGGTACGCAAAAACATTTTAGCTGCAAGCAGAGAATTAAAGGGGTTTGCTGGATATCAGAATCAAAGCTAATAAAGGCAACAGGAAAAAGGGACTGGCACTGCATAGTGTGATGAACTCTGCAAGACGATTAGTTTAAGGTTTTACCAAGACACGATTTTCCATTTCCAAAGTACCCAGGATTACAAGTGCAAATATAAGATCCAATGGTATTGTTACAAAACGCATTGACATCACATGAATGGATGCTGGTTTCACACTCGTCTATATCTGAAAAAGATTGAAAAAATATTTTTGAATTGAATCGTGCATCGCTAGAGATCGTGCCTGATATGTTGTGGTTTAATTGGAAGCGCAAGCAGTTATGTTCAAATTTTAAACTGATTTTAAGTTTTAGGGTATCATTATATAGTTGATAATTAAACATAAACATATATAGAAAAATAAAAGAAGAGAAAAAGAAAAGCTTCCTTGGATGTTTAGGGAGATGGACGATAATTCTTGCGAAGCGAGTTTATAATCTCGTCGAGCGCGAAGCGCGAGCGCATCACGTGAACCACCCGTGCTCTTAGGCAGATGCAAAATTCGATGCCCCATAAATAAATAAATAAATAAATAAATAAATAAATAAATGAACAAATATTTATATGAATATATGCTTGGTGTCCGCCAAGGGAAGAAGCTAGGAAAGGTCTGTAAAGCAGCATTGGAGCCATTTGTTGGTATTCAAAATATAATGGAATTATAGGATTTATATATTTGCCTTTTGTTGTGTCTAATTCTTAACGCGATTTCTAAATTTGTACCACCGGAATAGACATGACAAGAAAAATCATATTCTAGAGTACGTCCGGTTATCGTCTTACCTCTTCCTTCATGTATACTTTATATAATGATGTCGCAGAATAAAAAGGCAAAATACCAACCCCACCCCTACAGGAATTCTTTTGTTGACTGCATTGCACTGGACATCTACGAGACGGTTTACGGACAAACTAGCCGATTCATTGCAGCTGGATTACTAGTAACCATCTCGAAAAAAGAAAACAACAACTCTACATCCTTACTCGAAATCCAACTCGAAATCCTCACTCGAAAATCCAACTCGAAAATTCAAATCGAAATCCTAACTCGAAAATCCAACTCAAATTCCTATCTCGAAAATCCAGCTCGAAATCTAACTCGAAATCCTAACTTGGAAGTTAGTTTATTTGTCTCCAATAGTTTGCCCCTTCGAATAGTTCTTTTACAGAAAAAAAGTCGCTGACTGTGTGCCCCCGAATCAGGGGCACCCAACGACGGTTTCCTCCTAAACGCATTGAAAAGTCTTTTTATGCTATCCAGAGTACTTTTAGATCTCTAGAAATGTATTCTAAGCAGCACTATAAAAGTTGCATCTGTTCGGTCATCCTAGGGAAACTGAAGGCTTTTCAAAATTACAAGGGCTTCACTGTTATTTTTCCGAAAATTTTAGATGCAGTTGAACGAACTCGGTAAGAATTTTTCTTGTTCTTCTTTTCATCTCATTTTTGAATCCGAAAATTTTCGGTTTTTCTTTTTCTACGAAAATTAGCCTAACATAAGGAGTAAAAGATGAAAAATTACACTTCAGAAAATAGTAGGGAATTTTTTAGATAAGTTTCGAAAATCGTACCTGAATGGAGCGCTCTTCTAGAAATTTTTAGCCCTATTCAAGCAATAGAATATTCTAGGCAATATTTGCTTCTGCGAACAGATATTTTACAGAAAACAGTCGTTGGGTGCCCCTGCCGAATCAGGAATGCAAAAATACTGAAACAAAATGTAAAATTCCCCGGGAAACAAATTTGTCTTTTAAACTTACCCTAGCTGAGATACCTACTGCAAAACAAGTGCGCGGGCTCTTGAAAAATAAAGTTCTAAGAGCGGACTAAACCGAGATATGACAGGGCAAGTTTAGAAGCCTTTAATCGCTAGTTGAGGGTGTTACGAGTAGACAGCCGGACTTTTAAAAAGTTGTAACGTTTGCTTACCCTGCACCACGGCGTCAAGTTTTGATCCTTTAGCATCATCATCAACATCATTATTTCGAGATATTATCAATGACAACATTATAGCAGCAATAACCAAAATGACAACGGCAATAAGACAGATGAAGACAGTTAACATGATCAGTATTCGCCGGTCATTTTCACGACTTGGACTCTCTATCGTGGGGTCACTCATGTTCTCCCTCGTTCACTTTTATCAGCCCAGACTCTGAAGCTGTCAACTTGTTTCCACTGCCACTACAAATAATATCCCACTTGTTCAGGGACATTAAACTTATACAATCTATTTGAAATATTCCGTTCTGTTGTTGGCCCCAGGCATTCTCCCACTTTTAACACACGCAAACGCTTCGCAGGAGCCCCCTTTTTTCGCACTAAAAATAACCTCTTGCTTTGTTTGCATTGCAGACAGGATTGTCTACGGCTGATTTCAAGAAACATTTATTTAAGTCCTCAGCTTCTACGTTCGTTATAAGGATGTAAGATCTTGAGCCGGCGTAAAGATGCATGATGGTAGCCCATGCGTCATGATAAAGTGATTTTACTTGAATAGTGAGACAAGTACGAACAAATAGTAAGTGCACTATAGCAGGGACACCCTCCGAGAAAATAGTTCGAAACCACTTAAACATAGCATTGCTAAACCTACTCTAGTATTTAAAGGGCAGATATAGGCATATTTTTATCCCCTAAAAATTTTTCATCTGTTCTGATTTCCTAGTCTTACTAGTGATCCAAAAATTATGGGGATCAAAACTCACCTTTTCGAAAATTTCAGCCAGAAAAAAGGCTCCCGAAAATTCTTGGTGACCTCAGGGTAAAAATACGTTAAAAACATGGGCAATTATATGATTTTTTAGATGTTCAAAAATCCTAGAAGAGGCAGGCAAGCAAGAAATTTTAAAACAAATGTTCCGAAAATTCTAGATTTCAAATCGTCTCCCGAACAGATATTTTCCGAAAACTGACGTTGGGTGCCCCTGATATAGCAAGGGGTAAACAAAAGAAGGCAATCGAATTAGTGCATAATAGTGTAAAGTAGAAAGTATTTGAATTTCTGGTATTATGGGAATGAACTTGATTTGTCATTAAAAACAATTCTTTAAATACATTAGGAAGCAAGCCTACTTTATAAGAACTGACATAAACTATGGCGTCTTGGAAATAATTCGACTTTTTTTTTGCTGAAGTAGAACAATACGATTCAAGTTTGTGGGATACGTCGATGCCCAAACTAAATTATAAAAAAGGCTGCGTAAAGAAGTAACAGGAAGGCAAAAGCTTGATATATATATTACTCCAATCACTCATTCAATCAATCTAGAAACGAGGCTGCTTTGGCAATTTCTGACTAAAACTGAACGGAAGAACTGCAAGAATACGCAGTAACACGGTGAAGAACGGGCGTAAACATGCATGGCATTTTAATTTCCTAGGTGATAATATAACTACTGGTGCTGTAATGCAGATTTCTCACTGTCATTTTCTTAAGGGTCAAAATCGTGGTTTCACAGCCCGCAGCCAGAGTATAAAAAGAGACAGTTTAATAAAAAGGGTGTTTTCAGACCCCACAGTAAGAGGGATAATTTGCTTTTTAATCGTGGTTTTACGCACCGGAGCACATTTAAATATAACTTAATTATATATATAACTTAACTTAAAGTCACGAGATAGTCGTATGATATTTTAAAACCAATTACGTTTTAACCCAAAAAATCAAATATATATGATATAAATTAATCCAGCCAGTGGTCTATTATCAATGCTGCGTTTTGATTAGTTGAGCTGGTACTAGGCTATATGTTATAGCCCACTAATAGCGAAAAGCGCCGGCTTTGAAAGCCAAAACAATGGCGGCTGAATCGCGTTTTCCTAGCTAAAGTTGTTTTGTCTCGATATTTTTGACCAACTAGTTGGATGTTACTAAAACAATTATTCCTCTCGCTCTTCGACCTCATAGGCTATTGACTCAGAGCCCATTTGGGCTTAAGGAATAATTGTTAAATATCTGACTGGATTTGCAAAAACATGGCTATAGAAATCTCTCTCATATACCTTCTGAGTAAGCCTTATAGTGGAGCATTTTTTTTCTTCATAGGTACTTTTAATTTATTCAATTTGTATCGAATATTTACTGAATAGGGTGCTCTAGTTAGACTTTGATGAGTTTCTCACTATTTTCCTTCACTCTATCGTATTGACTTCTGAGTGTTTTCTTTGTATTGATTGTTTTACGTCACTCGTAAGTTACGCAGGTTCATCGACATCGAGGATGAGCTAAAAATAGACTCTTCAGTGGGTGCAAAATACCGGTTTAACGAAAAGTTGTGCTGCCTTCTAGGATTTTCATGGTACTAGCAGGTTCCTGCTCCCTCCATGTAAAGAGCCCCTTACATGAGACCGATCGAGTGCTTTGTATGTATGAAAAGCTCAAGGAGATACTGATATTTCCCCTATGAGAGATTGAGCTACAGCATGTGTAACTGCCTATTGTTCAATTTGTTTAAAACGAAACGTTCAAATGTTACGGCTTCGCGATGTTAAACACGACTCAGTCTGCAAATCAGTAAAATAAGGTTTAGATATCGTCAATTTGAAGGATATTTTGATCTGTCAGACAAATGAAACTTGTTTGTTCCGGAGAAGCTATAAACCATTGCGCTCTTTCAGCCAATTCTCCCAGTTTACATTTGTACACTTCCAATACCAGCTCATTAATTTCCTCTTATTTTGCTGTTAAGTGTCTCATTTCTGTAAAGACAGCAATTAAGCGAAGCTCTTGGGCGCCGCACACAGTGGAGCACCATCGGTGAGAAAATTTGGTTATCTAGTAAGCAGCCAAGAAATTTTGGATCTGACAGAATCGTCCGTACAGACGCAAGCCATTCATGTAAGCCGGGGCGAAACCTCACATTTCAAGCAACCGCGCGTTTTGGCGGTAAATCGCATGACCACCCGAACTTTTAGAGAGAAAAAAACAACAATAAAGTTAAAGAAAGTTCAGAAGAAAATTCAAATTTTGTTTTTATTTTTCTGTCAAATCGACTATAAGAAAAAAATTTTACCATACAAAACTTTTTTTCTGAGTAGTTTGAATGGTAACATCATGTCCATGTAAATTTTGTACGATTTTTAAACTGACCTCTAACGACCAACTAAGAAAAGAAGAAGAAGAAGAACAACAACAACAACAAAAAAACGTCTCACATAACGTAACAGTAAAGCCCTACCATGAAGCAATGACCTCCATTTCTCTTCTTCAGGTGGGGAGTAGAAAGGGAAGCTCTGCTTGAACCACCGTGAGTCCTTGAAGTCGACGAAGCCCGAACTTACCGACTTATCAATCACGTTTGCTCGTGTTAATCTTGTTTCGCGAGTGCGAGCATTCGTTTAGTAATAAACCCGCGGTGATAACTGAGCGACAATCTAGGACAAAAAGTGTTAAGAATTTTGCACTTTCTTACTCAAAGGAGACTCGCCCTGCGAATTTGGCACCATGATGACCCCTTCCACCACCTTTCCCTGGTCAATGTTGTTTAGTCGGGAGCAAAAATGTTCCGGCCAAACTTCAACATTTTTTTTAAGAAGAGGGGGAAGGGGGAAGTACCTTAAGTGAACGGGGCTTTAGAGGGACGTATTCTAAAATTAGACATACAAGGTGCATTTTACTTAACATTTTTGTCCAAGATTGCAGCTGTGTCGCGCGCAAAGCTTTTAGGCCTGGGTTCGAAACTGTATCCTAGCAACATACAGCGCATGCTCAACTAATATCAAATTCAAGCAAAGTCTTTCTCCAGTATGCCAAAATCGAGAAAGTGAAAAAAAGGATCTACAAGCATAGTGAGTAAAGCCTGACAATTGTGTGATTTGTACTAGCCCATTGTCATTCAGGTTACCACCGGAAACACCTGAACAACTTCCATTTAAGCCACCACAAAATGAACCCCCACCCCCTCCTGCCTGAAAAGAAAATACGCCGCTTCCTCCCCCAGAGTAACCTCCTCCTCCTCCAGATGCACCACCATCTTCCGCTCCCCCTCCCCCACCACCAAACCCTCCTACTGCCCCTGGGGGAGGCCCTCCGTTATAACCACTATTCTTTTCCCCAGCTCTTCCTCCGACCCAGCCTTAAGGGCGTGACCCGCCCCTTTCACCATGTCCAGAACCCGATACGAGGCATCCAGGACCAAACCAACCGGCGCCGACTCCCCCGCTGTTTAATCCCCCAGAGTTGCAAAGACCGGGTTGCCCTCCAACTCCTCCTCCTCGAGGACTTGCTTGGAATTTTCCAACAGAGCTGGTACCATGACTACATGTCTGTCCATCCACCCCGTTATAACCATTGGATGCACCCCCTCCCCCTCCGGCAGCTAACAAAAGAACATGACTTGTCGTATAAACAAAGCTCCCCCCTCCCCCTCCCCCAGTACCAGCATTATCCTCTACAGACAGTCCCAGCTGAGCGGCTGTCAAGTTAGTGGAATTTCCTCCTTGCACCTGGACTGAATCTCCACGTTTCTGTCCCACCACAATATTCAGTACAGTGCTCTTATTCAAACGAAACATGCCTTCCTTAATTGCCCCTCTGCCACCGTGATATGTTCCCGGGGTTATTCCATAGGTCGGTGCGTGTGTTCCTCCTCGAGCACCCCAGGCTTTTACCAGATACACACCGGTCTTCGGAACTGTAAAATTTTGAATAATGCCATGATTTCCTATTCGTCCGTCGGTTGTGAAGGAGAAAAAAGCTGAAAACAAATATATAAGCGAGTGTTAGAAAAACAGATAGGTAAGCTAATAACAATAACAATAACATTTATTATTTGTATTGCGCCTTTTCTATAAAACATTCCAAAGCTCATTCTGCGCTGAAAAAAATGCCTGATTTTCGACATATTCAGTTTAAATGACGTTTGTGGATAACTGTTTCTTGGGTTGTGGCATTGATTTCTTCTAATTTCCCTCTTCATTTTCAGTTGACAGAAGACAATACCAAGGCAATAAACAACCTCCCCCTCCCCCCCCCGCCCCCAAACACAAATCATACAAGTTGGTGATTTTAAACTACGGTAAGTTCAAAACGAAAGTGAATAAAAAATAATAAAAGCAAACAAACAAACAAACAAAACATTTTGAAAATAACCGTTGCATGATGTTCCATTTCCAGTGTATCCAGGGCTGCATGTGCAGTTATAAGATCCCTCAGTGTTATTACAGAAAGCATTGACATCACAGTCATGGACGTTAGTCACACATTCATTAATATCTGGAACGAGAGAAAGCAGCTCTTATTTTTGCAGACAGGTTATCATGAATAGAGTAATAGGGAGAGAAAGTGGAGAGAGGAGCAACGTTGTATGTTTCGGAGTTCATTATATAGTTTTATATATGACTTGAACATGATTTACCGGTGCATGATGTTCCATTTTCAGTGTATCCTGGACTGCAGATGCAGTCAAAAGATCCATCAGTGTTATTACAGAAAGCATTGGCATCACAGTTATCGACGCTAATAGTACACTCGTTAATATCTGAAAGGCGAAAAAGGCCTGATGTCATGTGTGTAAATACTGAATAATATACAACCGTTTGGTGCACTTGAGCGTTTTACTGGTACACTCGTTATTATCTTAAGTTCTAAAAAGAAAAAACTTAAAGTTTTATTTATCAGTTTAACATATTGGCAAATACAAAGACAGAAAGGGGCTAGGATCAACCCATAATTAATAGCCATTTGTCTGTATTTTAGCTTTTCTGTTTTCCCAGAAGAGGACTGAATATCAGAACCAAAGGCGATATCACTTATAGAGATTCGCAATGCAATCTCCGAAAAGGAGTTGAATTGGGGGAAGGGGGGGTGATGTCTATGAAACGGGCCGGAATGCTTGTTATAACCTTTTCACGCGTGTAAATTGCACAGTTTTGAATCGTTCGCGCTACTAAAAAACAAAAATAAATAAATAAAAAAATCGGGATGAATTGATAGTATGATGATAACCAGTTAGGGTTGTGGCCAATAAGATGCAGAAATCAGAGTATGAATTGAAATAATTGTTTAATATTTACCTGTACAGTATGTTCCATTTCCGCTATATCCTCTATTACAGGAGCAGGAAAACGATCCCTCGGTGTTATTGCAATACGCATTAACATCGCAATTGTGGGTGTTGTTTGCGCATTCGTTTACATCTTTTAAAGAAAAAATGGTTTGTTACAATGAGTGAGAAAAATATGCGTGGCGCGAGAAACATTACAAGACAAAACAGACGCATGGTAAAACAAACAAACGAAATGATTTTTACCTCTGCACACTTGTCCATCTCCAAAGTAACCTGACTTGCAAGTACATCGATAGGATCCACTTGTGTTGTTACAAAAAGCGTTGACATCACATGAGTGATTGTTGGTTGAACACTCGTCAATATCTGGAGGAATTTAAAGGGGATATATCACATAAAGCATCAAAACGGAAACAGTGGGAACCATCACCAAATTGAATGCAACAAAAATAACCGATGAAAACGTTAAAAGATGGTATTAATAACACAGCAAATACAAATCTGAAAGTTAGCAGGGATGGAAAAACTTGATGAAGCGGATTGCAATTGTGGTTTTTGAAAACTTGTCACGCTAACAGTTTTTTGCAAAATGCATTTTTCTACCCTTTGATAGAATGTGATTCTATCATTTAGAAGTTATATTAGTCATATTTATTTGAAAGCTAATAAGGAGTGTAACTGGCATTATAGACAAAATCATAATACGTTTCTGGGAAAAAGCACACCTACCCCTCCCCTAAGCCAATATTAACACTTACTTCTCACTTAGGGCAAAATGTTGACTTAGGAGAGGGGTAGGTGGGTAGTTTCCCACAAACGTATAACAATCCGTTCAGGAACGAATAAATTAGCCAGTCGTAGCTGAGCCTCTTAAAGTATCCTTTTTTTCAGCAATTGTTATTACTGTTGTCATGGAAACACCATGGGCTTTACCCTTTTTCAGTTTCAAAGCTTTTTTTTCACAGTGAGAGGGAGAAATGTTTGATATTTAAACTTTCCGTAAATCCTCTTTTAAGACCCCCCCGGGGGAGGGGGGGGGGCTTATTTATTTCAAGCCCATTTGAGGAGGGGGGCTTATTTGAGAGGGGGGTTTATTTGCTTAGAAATGACGATGGTATCAGTTCTCCATAAAGAACTAGAATACAAAGTGGAAAAGCCCAAGTACAAGAAGGTTGGAAGTCATGCAGCCGAGGATCGGAATCAAATCCGAACTTCCATTGGTAAATAAACCATCCTGGATCAGTCCACACGAAGTTTCACAGTCGTGATTGATTAATACAGTCTATCATTCATTAGTGAAGAATAATTAAGGGAGGGGAGACAGGGGGGAGGGGGGGGGGCGCTTATTAGAGAGGGGGGCTTCTTAGCTTTCTTCCCCTTAAAAGGGGGGGGGGAGCTTATTTGAGAAGGGGAGCTTTAGAGAGGATTTATGGTCGTCTTTTTATAATCAACAAGGTTATGAAAATGTTAAAGATTTAAAGGGGCTTTTGCCATTTTTTTTAAAAAAGCTAAAATGTGTCTTTTCAGCAACTGGCCTTTTCTAAGTTCTCTTTAAGCTTCTGTTTCAAAGTCGGAGGCTAAGTGCGAAGCCATTGATAATGGAAATGGTTTTTCCCCATGCAAATAAAACTCATTTTAACAAGAAAGGTTTTGCACTTAGCCTCGTTTTGAAAGTGAGAGTTTTTTTGGAACTCGGAAATGGCGTAACTCAAAAGTAATGTTCCAGTTTTGTCAAATAAGGCTATATTTAGGTATTGAAATTATTTCCTGTTGTCTGTTGCTACGAATGGCAAGGATTGACACTTGACACTTGAAATAATTTATAACGCTACGCCTGCAAAAATCACTCCCCAAAATGATAACAGTCAGTGCTCCCTGATAAAATTCGATATTTTCTTCATAACTCTACAACAAAATGTTGTGTTTAGGTGAAGGCACTGAGCAATGACTTCAACCCAGAATCAACCAATGGTGACATGGCCCTTAATTAGAGCTTAATTTGCTAAGTATCTTGATAATAACCATTGCACGATGTTCCATTTCCAGTATATCCAGAGCTGCATGTGCAGTTATAAGATCCCTCAGTGTTATTGCAGAAAGCATTGGCATCACATTCATGGACGTTGGTTGTACACTCGTTGATATCTGAAAGTCGAACAAAACCATACTGTAATTCACATTCACATTCACATATTTTATAACAGAGACAGAGAGAGGACATAATTAACACAAAATGTTGATACAAGAATAATGTAATTGGGCGTGTATTGCTAGCTATTGCTCTTTTCTCTACCCTGTCGAAGCCTGCGAATGCAGCTGTCTCTCCTTGCTCATGTTTCGCAGAATGGACGTCTGCGCGCCAGCAAATTTTTAACTGGCTGGAAGTACGTAAACAAGATCAACAAAGGAAAAGCACGTAATACAGTCAAACTTCCCATAAGCGGTCACTCAAAATGCGAAGATTCAGAGTTATCATACGGGAGGTGGTCGCTTTACGAGAATCGAACGATAGGAGAGACTTTTCCGATCTGAAGTCCTGACACATACTTTTTGAAAGAGAATTTACTGGATGCAATTTCTTCTTTCTTAAGCTCCGTGTTATCACTAAATTTTTTTCGTATACTCTGAGTAGCGCAGTTCATACAGAAAACATAGAGATCAGTCCATGCATCAACTAGCCTCCTACAAGAGTTAAATGCAGTGGAAAACTTGTCTCCTCAAAAAGTGGTCGCGGTCGTTTGCGAGAGGTTCCAACTATTAGTAATTTCAATGGGAAATTTTGGGGTTTTGGATAAGTGGTAGCCAACGGGAGGGGGTCGCACCTGGAGGCTTGACTATAAAATGAAATTCAAACAATGAATCAAGAAAAATATTAACAATTGATTTTACCTAGGCACTCTTGTCCACTTCCATAGAACCCAGAATTACAGGTGCAGTTATGAGACCCAATGGTATTGTTACAAGAAGCATACACATCACATGAATCAATGTTGGTTGTACACTCGTCAATATCTGCAAACAGGTAAAATCCTTTTAATTTCAGGTAGTTATAGCAGTGCTTAACGCGAGCGCAGCCCCACAGCGGAGAGAATTTGCTAATCTATCCATTATAAGGGACTGTCCATCCGCCAGTCCGTCCGCACCACAGGGAAACCAATGTGAAATGTCACACTTTGTGGCTAGAGTGGGAGCCTGCAACCTGATATTGCACATGCATGTTGTGGTCAATAACAGGGTACCCACTTACCAGTATCACATGACCGTATCGCAGGTTTAGGTGTCGACTCAACGAGATTGTGTGTTTATTGAAGTTATCCGCTGACAAGTTACTAGTTTTTACCCCATCCCAGGCTTAACATGCATAGTTACAAGTTTATTGCTTTAGTTTTGGCTAAATCGATATGTTACAGTCACCGAATAGAGATGGTAGGGGAATTCGCAAGGGCTAAGGATGATGTAAAGATGTGTAAAGCTACCCTATTTGAGATATGTTTAGTGAATGGGTGCGACCAAGAGAGAATCAGGTAAGTTACCTCATTCTCTCTTGGTGCGATTGAAGAAATTAACTATACGCTCTATAATAGCTTCAAAAGTGATATCAAATAACAATGAAATATGTTAAGACAAGCAGAACTTGAAAACAGAGAATATAAAATCAGAATACTGTGTTTTCGTCAAAGGTATAACACAGTATAATGAGATTGATGGGGTCGAGGCTGCCTGATGCCAATTTGTTAGAAGAGAATTTGCCCAGAGAACACAGGTCTCAGACGAATTTTTTCCTTAAATCCATTGTCCGAGGGAAAAATGCATAAAATTGAGTTGTCTAGTTTAATTATGTGGTGGATAATTTTTTTAATTGTTCTCTATAGATGCTGGATCATGAACCATTCAATGCCCATTCTGAAATTAGAGTTAACCTCTTCGCTAGTCAATCCGCGCTTGTCGTATCTATTTATACGCCTCTTTGTTTGATGTAAAGATTACGATTAGCGGATTTTCGTAGACGAAACAGAATGTCAGTGGAAAACGCTAATAATATAAGCTGTAGTCAGCCCTTTAGAGATCATAAAGTGTAACAAAGAAAAAGCTAATAAAACAGACAGCATATAAGTTGGATAGCAAGCTTCCCAACAAGATAGTGCCTCATCGAGCAAATTGTCTCGATACGAGCGTATACGTTTGGATTGCCTTGCAAGGAATACTAAAAATAAATAAATAAATAAATCATTAAGTAAACATGGTTACCAGTACACGACGTTCCATTTCCGCTGTATCCTCGATTACAGGTGCAATGATACGATCCCTTTGAGTTACTGCAATAGGCGTTGACATGGCATTTGGTGGTGTTGGTCACGCATTCGTTAATATCTTATAGAAGCCAAAAAATAAGTAAAAACATAAATAAATAAAAATCAATCGATCGATCACTTAATCAATAAAGCACTGTTAGGCCAGCAGAGCAAATCAAACTTTGAGGTTAACTTGTGCTGAACCAAATGTGAATAGGCGAGAACAATAAATTTTGCTCATTAGCATTTAGGTCAGGCACATTTGAAGTGAAGTTCGACGCTTGACAGATGCCTTCAGGGAGGACCCCTTAGGATGGGGGAGGGAGGGGGGGAGGGGTTATGATGTATGTCTCTAGGATGAATTTCAAATGCGATGGTTTCGCGTTTGGAAGAGTAGGCCATATCCTTGTTAGTATTTTACCCATCTTAATGTCGTTTGTCGCCATTTCATCTGTCTTTCATCAATCAAGGCCATGTTGGTTGTCCCAGTTTTACCTTAACAGGGCTTCATTAGAGATAGGGTAAGAGGAAGAATGCTTGACATGTCAAATGAAAAAGAAACAAACAGAATTTCCCCGGTTCACTGAGCAATACCAGGCAAATCATACGCGTGATAGAAAGCTAAGAAACAGGACTAACAACGACAACAATGACAATGATTTTTACCAAAGCAGGCTTGTCCATTTCCAAAGAACCCAGGATTGCAGCTGCATTTGTAAGATCCATTTGTGTTGTTACAAAAGGCATTGACATCACATGTGTGACTGTTGGTTGAACACTCGTCAATATCTAAAAAGGAAGTATTGAACCTTTTTTTATAGCAATTATTTTGTCATCGGAAGTCATAACAATTGCAAGTTTATTAAATAGAAAAACAACAACTTATCGCCCCAAGTAAAGGAATCCGGATCTCGGAACGTTTTCGGGTATTCTTTGCTGGTGGAATCCAGAACCCAGGAAATATTTGCGTACGGAAATCAGGAATCCTGGACTTTGCAATCCGTCAACTAGCTCAAGAAATTCGGAATCCCCTTAATTATTTGAATCCCGAATCCAAGTTCCACTGACAGGAAATCCGAAATCCAGTACCTGGAATCCAGAATCCAGGGTGTGAAATCCAGAATCCAAGTTCGACTGACTGGAATCCAGTACCTGGAATCCGGAATCCAGAATCCGGGACTGTCATGGATTACCTCACACTGGGGGATTAAAACTTAGCCAAATCATTATGCGTTTCTTATACGTTTTCCACCATTAACACTCCTACTCACCAGTGCATATTTTTCCGTTTCCAGTGTATCCATTGTTACAAATGCAGCCATGGCAGTTTTCCAATGTTTTACAAACAGCATTAGCGTCACATAATTGAGGGTTCGTTGCACAGTCGTCATTTTTAACAGCTGTGTAATTAAGCACAAAAACAGATTAGTGAAAGAGAGGATAACGGGTAAGGGATGTCATCTATCATTGTAGGCGCTGTCCTGTCTCTTTCAAGTTATTTTAAGAAACAAAATTGGTGGACGAAAACCAAATCTCAAAACGTATTATCAGATCAATAAACTCAAAAGGTTGATATTATTAATTTTTATTTTTTCGCTGTTTTATTCAATAATTCACTTCATGGAGCTCTTAGTTTGCATTAAGTCATCCAGTCAAATGGTGCAAGTTATTCGCTTGCAATATGTTATTAACTCTAATTTATATCAAGGCATGTGTTCAAAACAAGGTCCAACTCTGCGCGAGCTCTGCTTCCATTTCCAGTTACGAACTTTCCGATAAGGAACAGAATTAAAATATAAACAAACAACTGTGTTGGATAAATCTGGCCACGGTTTTTGGCAGGTTTAATGAAATCAAAGCAAACAGAATCACAGCACATCGATATATGTAAACCGATTAACCTACTGAATAAAAAATTGGGCGACAAAAATCCGCCACAAACTACCGTGACAACTAAATAAGAAAATGAAAAAAGAAGAAGTAGGAAATACCGTTAACAATAATAACCCGCAGGCAGGTGAAAGGGGAGAAGGAGGGAAAGATTTTGCTCGAGATCTGACCGAGTTGGAGAGAAGGAAGAATTACCGGGTAAATACCTCGATATACTTACTTAACCCTGACACAGCCCTAATAACCTCATTGGCTAGATTTGCAGTACCTGGTACAGCCTGGCCTAGCGAGTTATCATGTGATCATCATGCCTTGCCATAAATTACATTATGTCTACCATAATGTCTAGTTTTTTGGAAAACACTTTTCGTGTGTTTTATAAATTACACGACGGATAGCTTGAAATAGATAGAATTAAGTCGCAGGGAAATAATCAAGACATGTAAGGTCAAAAATCAATGCACTAGTTTACGAAGAGGACGTAGTTAGCGCACAACCAGCCAGCTAACGATTTCTTTGTTACCACTCAGATAAACAAGTATCCTTATTTAGCGATATGCTTCTGAGGGCTATGAACCATGCCATATATTTAAGTTGATCGTTATATTATTTTTCTCTTAGAATTTAAGTAAACATACTCATTGTAGATGGAGACGTACAAAACTGATTTTCCCTCCACCACCACCCCCCCCCAAAAAAAGAAAGAAATAAAATTTAATTTCAGATATTAGGCCACAGTCAAACTATTGCTTTTTCCCCTGACCACAAGACAACAATATCCGTTTTCCGAAAGAAAACACTTACCAATTACGAACATTTCCGTTTCACGAGCGCTCAGGTGTAGTGGAAGTACAAGTGTGGTATACTGTGTTTTTTTTTTTTAAAGTTTGCAATTTATATTCTACAAGAGTCTGATAACTATTTTAAAATGTAGTTCCAAAGCAATGCTTTTCAAAACTTAAAGCGATTCAGTGATTATCCAAATAGTTAGCTGACTACTGAGCGGAAGCTGTTCGTCACAGTTAACCAGTTTGGGGCTTCGGGGAGGGCTTGTGGAATGCCATAATTTGGAAGCGACCATTTAGCAGTGCCCGTAGAAATTCCGCATTTTTGAGCAGTATTTGGGCAGAGTTTGGACAATTCCCAATCAGCCCTTTTTCTACTCGTAAATTGAAAAAGCCCACTATCTTTTCATTCATTAATTTCACTTTTAATTACCTTTTAGAGCGTTGAAATAAACAAGGTCAACTACTTTGCTCACCAAACAGTTTCAATGACTGAATTAGCAATAATAAAATAAGGTTATTACTAATTATATGCAACGGTTTGCTTTGCAAGTAGAATAAGATAGATCCAGCGTGAATATTTACAATTCATTTTAGTTTAGCGATTCTTTTTTGCTTCATTTTAATTTTTGCAATTGAGTTAAAGCCCTGGTTTCCTTACTGGGAATCAATTTTTGCGTCAATTGTAGCATTTGCAATTAAAATTCTTTAGTTTATTTGAGTCAAAATACAAGCGAACCAGCATCCAAAATTACCTGAACACCGCTCTGTATTAACGAAGAATTAAAGATAATTTTCATGGCCATAATAACTAGTATAAAGTTTAAAAAACCCTGTTGTGTTTATAACTAATAACTAAAGCTTAAAACTTAATACACTATTTTCAGGGATAGCTCTTGGAGGGCTCTTGATTTCCTGTAAATCTCTAATAAGCTTAAGGTATAAATTGTTCACTGGCTCTTACCTTGCACCGTGCTTTTTGATGCATTTGGATCTTTGTTTCCAGACCACTTCATCATGATGACAAATCCTAATGTGGCAGCAGCAATTATGAGGGTCATGGTTAAAGCAGCACACATAAAGACCTGCATTCGCCGGAGTTTTCTGAGTTCTTCTTGCACAGTATTCTCAGACACTGATGGGGTTTGTTCTCTTTTGGTCTATTTCTGATGAAGATTCTCATCAACTTTCACTTTTGTTGCTGCTTCTCCGACGATATCGTCATAGTCTTTATAAGTTCCTGTCTTGCCTTGGAGCTCGAGACATTGTGCCAGTGTTGTATCGTAGTTGCAAATGAGTTAGCAACACCTGCTTTTGACTTTGACTAGTTACTAACACCTTCCCTTTAAGTAGCTAGCTGTATACGTTTCATACGCCTCAAATATATGTGGTCGACTGCGTTTGAATAAGATACTAATAGTTTGCAAAAACAGGAGCTAGAAGATATCATACTTAATTGCAAAGTTTACAGGATATGACGCCTGCTAATAGCCAATGTGGTTGCCTTAAATGTTGACCACATAGCTAGAAGGTAAATGACTTACATAAAAGGGAACAGGAACATATTATTTGATTTCAACGTGTACCGGAAATGACTTCATCTTATTGCACTAACTTGCAATTTCCGAAACGCTAGGTGGTTTTGATATACGTAACTAAAACTGATTTTATGTATCATGGTAAAAACGTTGATCGCACATTTAAGTTTTCAAGTTTACGCAATACGACGATCGCATTGCCGTTCCGATCAAGTTTGACAACCTCAGTCGTTTCGATTACGGCAACGAAATCTGCCACGAAAAGTGTGCTGCACGTTGAGAGTTTTTGTTTTGCTTATTAAACCTGTTGGTTTCTATTTCCTCGTTTCCGTAGTCGTCTTCTTCCTTGCTAGCAAAGGTCTCTCACGGGGAGAGGAAATTGAGAGGAAGGAGAGAGACCTCGACCGGCGCCCGACGCGTTTCCTATCACGCATGCGCTGGGGTTTCCTTAGCAACCAGTGACACGTTCGACGGAGGCGTGGGAGTGTTGTGAAAAATTCTTCGCGATAAAGAGATGTCGCGTACTCCGCACGTAATCGTATAGCACCATGAATTCTTTAATGGCGATCGGGATCAGTCATCCATCTCATAATTCATTGATTCACTGAGCGAATTAGATTTTTGGGTCAAATAAGCTCTCACTGCCAATCAAAGGAAAAAAATACACTCACATTTTAAAATCTCAATATATATAGCACAAAAGTACTAATTGGTTACGTCTCCCACTGGAGACGAGACCGCCATTTTATGTGGTCATCCGAGCCAGGCAAAGGTCTGGCCCTTTGCAGAACCGTCCTATAAATAAAGGTGTTTAGCTGCTGTAATACCTCATGAAAGTAGAAACTCAGAAGAATCGATAATTCTTTAGTTTAAATTTTGGTGACGTCATGTGAAAACCATTAATACATCGCACAAGCCCAATTCAAGTCCTGTCCTTACGAATCCTAGCAGGCTGAAACCGCATACTTAATTAGACTCGAAAAATTCCTCTCTGGAGCAGTTAAACAAACAAAAAAAAGATGCACCTTCGGTGAGCGGATTCACTGCTTGTGCGTAGGCGGAGGGCCTCAATCATGAAAAGCTACGTAGAGAAGAGACGGGATCTTCAGCAATGTAAGGAGAAAAATTCACAATTCCCTCACATTTGTAACCCCTTGCCATTTGAAATTGTTTAAAAATAACTTCACAGTGGCGGATCCAGGTACAGCGCCCGGGGGTACAGCCCTTCCCCCTTATTTTTAGATCAAACTGAAAACCGAAAAAAAATTTTTGAGAGACCGCCCCCCCTACTTATCTAAGGGTCTGGATGACCGCTCCCCCCCCCCCCTCCACTTATCAAGGTAAACTGCTTCACGTTCAAACGATACTTCGCATTGTTACAACGCTGCAACTCAATAACAGGGTTTAAATAAATCATGTAGTCAAGAAAAAGGCTATATTTTGACTTCACCGGTTGTAGAAAAAAACCTGCTCATTCGGAAAGGGCTATACTCAAAATTACGTGGAGCATTTCTAAAATTCCAAACCTGAATGTCGCTGTATTTATTCCTTGGTAAACCATTGCGCTTTCAGTCAATCCTTCTGAATTGAACCTGTACACTCCAAGGCCGGTTCCTTTCGTTTCACAATTAACTACCTTATTTCTCCTCGAGAGACCCTGTCTTTAATAGCAGCGGCGATACTCGTCTAGATTTCCTTTATCAATAAAAAGTCGCGACGGAATCACTCGGCTTTGCTGTTTCCAGCATAAGACGGCTAACATTTTGGGTGGATTCATTTGGAACATACGCGTATAGCTGTTGTATTTGCCCACAAAAGGTCTTTTGTTTTTAAGCTTAAAAACAATAAAAAATTCCAGCAGGCAAATTAAATGCGACAGCTTTACGCTATGTTGCAAATGAATCCAACCAATTAAAAAGATAAGATTCTGGATTAATGCCATTGTGCCACCTATGTGGGCATGGAATCCTTGAAAACAAACGAAAGAGTGGGCGTGATTTTCCTAAATGGGTCCCTGAGGAATCGTCACCAGTGCGATAAAAGTTTAGCTGCTCGTGTTTATGCGAATTATCACAATTGCGCCCTAGCTTAAGAGCCTGTTTACGTGGAGTTGGGGGCACCAGATAGGTGGGGTAACTTGTGGCGGGTAACCCCACCTATCAAATTTAAATGAGAGATTATACAGACGGGCGGGTTACCCCACCTACCTGGGGTCCCCCACCTCGATGTAACCAGAAGCGAAAAGTTAATTGGATCAAGGAACGTGTTTTCCTTATGTTTGGAACAGACAAACAAATCTTAAGCGACTGATAAGGGTCTGGCGTAAAGGCGCGGGTCCCATGACTATTGGCAGGCTCACACAGGGTACCGACGCATTTTGCGTCCTTTGACTCTCTGATTTACAACTGTAACGGTTAGGGGGCGTGCAAAGATATTAGGCTGATTTAGCAACAGAACAGGAACGTCAGTTGACGACGGTGCGCGCAAATCAAACAACTGGCTTGACCATTGGCAGAGCGGTAAATTGAGCACTGGAAGTCGTGTTTAGTCCTTTCCGCACGCTTTCCCTTCGTCAACAGACGTTCCCGTCCTGTCGCTAAATCAGCCTAATTTACCTTCAAAGTGACGTGCTTTTGGGCTACTCTCCTTTTTGTAGGAACTGCACTCTAACTCAACGTGTAAATTATTTTGATTCTAAAAAATATTGTAAGGTTTTAATCCAACAGGATGTATCTAATGCAAGGAAAACAAGCCCGAAGTCGAACTGTTTCGAATTGCACTGGAAGTTGTTTTGGTCAGTATACAAATTACCTCGTATCTTTTCCATCGAACTGAAATATCCTGGCTTTCTTCGTTTCATTTTATACAATTTTTATGAAATCATAATTCTTTTAAGTGAATTTACGATTTCTGAAGAAAAGAACTTCGACGAAACGTTGCGTTTCACTTACACTTACATGCAAATTACCCTTCACCGTCAAGAAATAAACAGGAGAAAAATAAAATAAATGAATATTAAATAAGCAAAGTCATCAGAAATTTTAACAGTTCTATATTGCTCAAGTAGAGACAGACAATTTCATGATTTGTATAAGTTCATCATGCCACCTGTCACGCATAAACAATTTAAGCCACAACGGGACGAACCCCAGCGCCCCTCCCCCCTGCTAATTACGGCCAGACGCCGATTCCTCCGCCAACCGAATTTATCTGGGCTATAATATTTTAAAAGATTTCCCAATCATAATTACCCGATCTTGCAAATAATGTAACAAAATTAGACCGCAACAGTACCATTCCATCTCGTCAGCTACGTTCATCATCTACAAATCTTCTTTCTATTCCTCATTTTAATTTGAGAACATTGGCAGCCCCCACACTCTCGAATACTGTGCCGTCTGACATTAAGAAGAGCTCCTCTGTGTCCATTTTGAAAAGCAAACATAAAAATTTCCTTAAATCATTTTTTTGGTGTGTGTACCCATTACGAGTAAATGTCACCAGTAAAAACGTGACCGATTCGTTTTTCATGCTAAACAGACAACAAAGGCCGGCAATTTCGGCTCCAAATGATAAGTACACGCGAAGGAACTGGGACCAGTTTCAAGACCAACACCTTCTTGACCGAGAGAGGTTATAATCTTATAATCGCGAATAAAATGTTTAACTAGACAAATGAAAAATAAAATGTTTGTTTCCTTCCTCCAGGCGGCCAGTGATAATTGCAGTCTCTATGATATCGCAATAGTATGCAACGTAGGCAATGCGCAGTACAAGACAGGGGTAAAGATGGATCGTCCGTTAAGTAGTCAAGAGCTTTTCTTCATACCTCAGACTAAGAATTAACAAAGAGTTTTAGCCACTCTGAGGATAAATCGTTTTTATTATTATCTCGCAGTATACAACTTTGGAATGCTGTCTACATTATGAGTAGTATAGGGTGCATAACGTAACCTACAACACTTGAGAAGCTATACTTAGAAGTAAAAAAAGGTCGGTACGAAACCTAATACGATCCTAATATACATAATGATATGAATCTCTCTACTTAAAAAGCCAATTGAGAATATTATTAAATTCTTATACTCTGTAAAACCTACGCAAAGACACGATGATATAATTATCTCTACTAGAAGCCTATTTAGAAAATTATTCAGTTTTTATACTCTCATTATCTCTTATATACCTAAACGAGGCCATCATAATGTGGTTATCTCTATAATTATTATTATTATTATTACTATTATTACCGTATTTATTCGATTAACCGCCCTGGGCGCTTATTAAATGTTTGCACCTTCAGAGTGGGCGCTTATGCGAGGTGGGCGCTTATTCGAGACTGGGCGCTTATTAAATTCTCACTATTTTCAGCAAGTGTAGTATGTTTATTTTGCAGCAAAATAATAAATGGTAATAACAAAACGCGAAGAAGTAACAAAGCAAGGTTTCTGCAAACTACTCTGAAGAAAACTCCGTCTTCGGGGAAGTCTCTTATTCGCACTTATTCAATTTCAATTTCAATTTTATTGTCACTCAAGTGGGTGGGGTGGGGGCGCTTATTCGAGGCTGGGCGCTTAGTAACTTTTTCTGCCTTTAGGATGGGCGCTTATTCGAGGCGGGCGCTAATTCGAGGTTGGGCGCTTATTCGAATAAATACGGTATTATAATTACTATTATTTCTGCTGATTAACGTTCATTGTATTCGATCGCGGATTACCATTATACATTAATATACAGTATTTGACATTCTACTACAGAACACTCTAATAATAATCAGTTATAAACCGACAGTGGAAACTATTCTTTTTTTTTATCATGGCCTTAGTTTCTTGGTTTAGACAGACGATTCCACGATTTTAAGAAGTCCGTTGTCATTTGAGTTACCTCCACTCACGCCTGAGCAATTCAAGCCACTACAATAAGAGCCCCCTCCCCCTCCTGCTTGGTTTGAGTGTGTGCCGCTACCTCCCCCAGAGTAACCACCACCTCCTCCTGATGCACCATTATCTTCAGATCCCCCTCCGCCACCGCCAAACCCTCCTACGGCCCCAGGGGGAGGCCCTCCGTTGTAGCCACTATTCATTCTTCCAGCACGTCCACCTACCCAGCCCTGAGCACGTGAGCCGCCTCTTTCACCATGCTCGGACCAGGCCCTGGAACAACCTTGGCCTAACCATCCCGCACCCACTCCCCCATGATAATTACCGCCTGCGCTGTTACACTGACCAGGATTCCCTCCAGTTCCTCCGCTACGAACATAACCTGAAACGTTTCCAACGCTACTGGTGCCGCTAGTACCCGCCTGACCATCCACCCCGTTATACCCGCTGGATGCACCCCCTCCTCCTCCGGCAGCTAACAAAAGCACGTTACTTGTTGTATAAATAAAGCTCCCTCCACCTCCCCCGGTACCAGCATTGTCCTCTACGGACTTGTTCAGCTGAGCTGCTGTCAAGTTAGTGGACTGTCCTCCTTCTACCTCTACTGAATCTCCTCCTCTTTGTCCCACCACAATATTCAGTACAGTTCCTTTGTTCAAGGTAAACGTTCCTTGCATCCTTGCCCCTCTACCACCATGGTACGTTCCAGGATAAAATCCATAGTTTGTCGAGTGTGTTCCTCCTCGGGCACCCCAGGCCTTTATCAGATATACACCAGTGTGCGGAACTATGAATGTTTGAATAATCCCTTGTCGCCCCGTGGCTCCATTTGTTGTAAAATTCCTGGTAAAAGGCACTAGTAAATTAAAACAAACTTGAAGTCAAAACAAGCCAGATTGCCAAGCTCCTTACAATACGTAAGTCATCAGGTTCGCGTCCAATGGCTCTCTCATAATTTTTCCTCTATTTACTTTAGATAAAATCTCCTCGTTTTATGGTCGAGTAAAGCCACCGAGAGAAATTAGTAGTAGGAATATGTTTAATGAGGAATACTGTGTTTAATAATAATATGATTAATGAGTATTATTATTCATTCAAAATATTTCCCCGATTCTGATTGGCTAAAAGCACACGTTTAATTCACCATAACCAGTTACTGATGACCAAATTTGGAAGAATTTTGTGTTTAGCGAGGAAATGAGTCAAAAATGCACCGTTTCTGCAGGTTAATGCACCGTTAACCGAGAAGACCTGAGGACGAGGTTGAGTTGTTTTGGTTGTGGAAACAAAAATGGCGGACATTTCACTCGTTTCCAGAGTAAGAACTAGGCGAAATAATAGCTAAAAACATGGCAAGAACAGCAAGAGGACAACTTGAAGGGCGACATCTGCTATTTGGAGAATCTTTGCGGAGCTGAACAACCCTAAACGTGCACTATCGAAGATGAGCTTAACATCGATGGATCGGTGGAGGTAAGCATGTTTTAGCTTTGTTTTTAAACTAGGAATTATTTTGAATGAATAATAAAACAATTATTGAATTCGGCTTTCGTGTCATATGAAGAATTATGGAGATCTCGGAGGGTGTTATCCGCCTCAGCCTACGGCCTCGACGGATAACACCCTCCTCGATCTCCATAATTCTTCATAAGATACTCAGCCTCATTCATTAATTGTTAATAATAATAATTGTTATATTCCTAGACTTTCACTCAACTAAACAGGGACCGCCATTGGTTGATTCTTGGTCACGTGGCCTTGACTAAAATCAAATGTTTCCGATCGTGATACATTAAGAAATGTAGCCCGCTCGGGATACATTAAGGCACGTGATCAAGGCATGGTGGAAAGTGGCGTGAGAGAAGGCGGGAAAAACACTGATTGTTTTCTTTTTCGTTAATGAACACAACAACACAACCAGGAAGCCTCAAGCTAAAAACGATTTTCAAAGTTATCCCAGAAGAGAGACAGCAGCTAGTGCAGGGAAAAGATGCAGATAATATAAGAAAAGTACTTTGTAAATCATTCATTCAGTGGTTTTGAGAATTAAATTTGTGTTCTTGTAAGTGCCGAGTCGACTGTTTTCGTTCGCTCCGGTCATTCTTTTGCTGCTGTTGGAGTGAAAGTCCTGAAGTTCCCTCGACTTCGTCTCGGGAAACATCAGGACTCTCGGGAAAACAAAACTAACTGGTTTCCGGAGGAACCTGACATGAAGTGTATATGGTAATATGTTTAAAGAGGAAGAGTGCCGACAGACTATCTCCTATCTGCAAGGGTATTCTTGCCCAAACCTTTATTGCAAGAAACCTACGGCGAATACAGTTCGCAATACAAGAACGACGACTTAATGCTGAGTAAGGGTAAGCACACCTTTGCAGATAGGAGATAGTCCTTCGGCACTCTTTCCCTATTTGTGCGCCAACTTTCACAAATCTGTTAGCGTTGTATTTTAAGGTTAAAATTTGACCAGCATTTTGTGCAGCGAGTTCTACGGTCACGATTGACTTCAGACTTGTAGATATAAAACTAGAGAGATCCGAGGCTTATTTGCTGAAGTTAGAGAAAGATCTGTCGTAGAGTTTACAAGTTATTGACATTTTTTGTAAAAATGCGATTGTAAAAATATGCTGATATCTCAAGAGTTTTTATACCCACAAATAAATAACTCTTTCTTAAAGTTACATCATTCTTAATTAAGGCTGCCAAAAATCATAGAGAGAGGTTAAATCATTCCCGCCGAAAAACGTGATTCAAAAACATAACCAACGTGCATATAAATAGGTTCGGGCCACCTTAACAAATCCCTTCGCGACTTCTCTAGCTCTTGTAGTTTTTTGGTTTGCACCTTGAGTAGCTTCTAGCAAGTTATCATACTTAGAAGACAATGAAGACTGTTTTTGCTCAATATTCTGAAGACGTTCATTTACAGTCGCAATCTGCGATTGAAGTTGTACTTTAACTGACTCAATTTCAGACTAAATAGCGGGCAAAAACTCTTTTTCCCACAGCTCTCTCAGATGTTTTACGGTCAGCTTCTCGTTTTCCTTAACCATAATCCGTTAACTAGACGTTCTCTTAGCTAAACATTTGCAAGAGCGGGAGCATATGTAAGTATAATATATATACCGGTGCATGATGTGCCATTTCCAGTGTATCCAGGGCTGCATGTGCAGTTATATGATCCATCAGTGTTATTGCAGAAAGCATTCGAAGCACATTTATGGACGTTAGTCGTACACTCGTTAATATCTAAAAGGAGGGGGAAAAAAGGCTACTGTTACGTTACTAGAAACAGATGAGTGGCAGAATTTGACATGAAATTTTGCATGACAGGGCATGGCAGATTGTATACCTCTCATCACAAGTCGGTCAGGGGCATATTATACCTTAAACGCAGAGACTCTGAATTCTTGTTTATTCAGCACCAAGCCTTGATCGACAAGAGGTACTGCGGTAAGCCATGAGCTCGCACCTTGTCTCTCAATTGGTTAACTGACCGCAGCAGATCCGAGGGTAGAGTGGAATCAATACTTTCCATTCTGGATTTAACCGACGCAGTTTTCAAGGCTTGATGTTGTCTTTTTAACTCTGCCGTGGAATTCTCGCCTGCCAGCATGAACATGCACTGTGTGGTAGTAGAATCTACGTGCGATGCTGTTATTGACGTAGAATCAGCAAATTGCTGTGGAGCTTCAAACCGTAAGTCGGGTACGCCTAGCCCTCCTTCAGCGGGTGTCAAAGTGACGAGCTGACGCAGATCACTAGGGAGGGGATCCGTTTGTCGCTCCGTTTATAATAATTTTTTCATAATAATAATTTTATTGAACTTAAAAACAAAAATATGTACATAATTTACAGAAATATTTGAAGTAAGAATTAAGCACTATATAACATTAAGAATTACATAAATCATAAAAATAGCAATCGCTTTGTCAATACTCGGCGATTTCGCAAATAAATTCCTTGCAGATGGGTGCCAAAATTGACAAGAAACCATGGTGTATGGGGAATTAAGTAGTAGGATTTATCTAACATTTTCTTTTTCATGACACCAAATAGGAAGCAGTAAAAGGAACAACTGTTGTCTAATAGACTTAAATTTTAGCTTGTATATGTTTTGTTTTTCCAATTCAGACCACGTGATGTTCTCCATGGAATTTACCATTTGTCTTTTCATAAATTATACATACATATGCAGGTGCATGCACATTCATAGGACGAAATTGTAAATAAACAGTTCTCTGGGGTACCATTTAACGAGGTCTGAAATGGAAAAACAAAACACACAAGCTAACAAGGTCTATTACAATTTACTTGCACTTGTATGCCATGAGTATTAGCATACTGATAATAATAATAATAATAACTAATAATAATAATAACAATAATAATAATAATAATAATAATATTAATAATGGAAACTTTATTTGTGTTTTTGAATGTACAATTGTAAATCTCTCTACGTATAGGCAATTTACAAATGCTGCTTGAGATTGGATTATTTATAAAAAGAAAAAAAAAACAGAAAACAAAAAACAACAAAAACAAAACAAAACAAAAACAAAACAAAAGCCAGAAAAAAAAATCAAAATTGCATTAAGTCTGGGCTATCCCAGTTCCTATTTCTACAACAAAAGATATAATATGTTGCTCTAATGGATATATTTATCATTTTCTTGATTATATAACGTTGCTGCTTTTTGTCAATGTCAATGCCATTCATCATGTCGAAGAACGTGGAGCATTCATCGGAGAAAACGCCAAGGGAACTCATGGAGAGATTTACAAATCTCACACATCTGCAATTTCTGCTCATTTCGTTGATCAAGTTCAGATATTTTTCTTTCTTACGCACTGCATTGTTGTTAAGGTTAGACTCGAAACCAATAATAATAATAATAATAATAATAGAAATAATAACGAGTAATAATTTTAATAAAACCTCAATTAAAATCCTATTTACAATCAACCTGCTGTTACAAAAAATCTAATCAATTCATCAAAACACTATCTACGATTCCATCCGTTACAAAAGAAACCCCTCGGCCTTCATTAGAGAACAAAAACAATCTTATATATAATAAGTGAAGAAAGAAAAAACTATTCATTTACAAATTCTAAAAAATAGAAGTAACTTAAGAATTAAGAATTCCATTATGCAGAGATATTAAGATCATACAATCGAATTATACTAATGACGGCTAAACCAGTGTCCATAAAAAGCCCTAAGTATAAAAGCATATAGACACGTATTTCAGATATCCGATCTAGCGACATTTATTTTACTATTTTTTTTATTTTAATAATAATAATAATAATAATAATAATAATAATAATGTATGAACAGAATGATTGACTTGAGTGAAGAACACCAGCAAAGACTGTGATAATAGAGATAATAATAATAATAATAATAATAATAATAATAATAAAAATAATAATAATATCAGAGAGAGCTACTATGACAGAGATTCAAAAGATCTGCATGCTGGGAGATAATAATAATAATAATAATAATAATAATAATAATAATAATAATAATAATAATAATGATCGACCATATTTTATTGATAACATACTAACTATTAAAATCCTATTTACAATTAATTCACTTAAAAAAACTATTTTGTCAAAACACTATTTACAATTCCTTTCGTTTAAAAAAATACCACTTAGTTTTGATTAGGAAAAAAAATCATTTCATTAAACAAAAATTATTCAAATTAAGAACATTTCACTTCAATTAAAACAATTCATTTCGAATAAAAAAAAGAATAAACTTTTTTCATGGTAAATTGCATTCTTACTTAGATAATTACTAAAAAAAATCACTAAAAAAGAGGAAAATCAAATAGCGTTGTCAATGTGTTAATGACGAATATTTGCCATTTCAAAGTAGGGAAACACATCAATAGCCCGATTGAATGGCTCCTTCAACAACTTCGACGTCAATATCAACATTCTTAATGTCACATGGCACTCTTCTTGTCCTAGAGCCTCTAAGACAAACCAACGCAGATCTCAAGAGTGCGAATGAGGTTCTGTTTCTGATCCATGAGATGGTTTTGGCATACTGCTTCCCTTTTTTGATGGCAATCAGCTGTGCTAAACGGCTATGATACATCAAGCACTCCTTTCCTATTCCGCCAGCTGTGGTGAAGACCAAAGGTGTAAATGTTCCATACTCGATGTCCAGGACTCTCTTTGAGTAGAGACGCTTTTCACGTTCTCATGGATACGATAAATTTGTTGTGGTTCTAGGTCCCTATACGATACAGCATTAGGGTGACAGACCCTCACATCGAAGAATGCTGATCCATGTCGCTCCCAGAAACCACGCGCGTGGATATCTAACCTCGCATCCTGAGCTTTGTTAGATCCTCTGTTTAAATGTTCGCAGCAGATGTCTTGAAGTACTGGGTCGATCTCGACATCGCTACACACCATACTAGGAAATTCAGCTATTAAGTTTGCAGCAACCCAACCACAAGCCTAGCTGCTATGCACATTATCTGATATTGAGGAGCTGCTAGAACCATTGGAACGCGCTATTAGTGATACCCAAATACCATAAATTACGGGCCATACATGCACAATGAGTAAGCGACAAATGCTTCAGGGCGGAAAAACGTATTGAGCATGCGTGAACTTTTTTGCCCAGATCCCCTGGCCGGGTTTGAAAAAATGGCGGGATTTCAAATATTTCATTGCCTAAAAATAAGATGTTTCCACTCATAACCTGGAAAGAACAGGCAATTTGTCTTCAAAAGTTGCAAGCTGTGGTTATAACCTTGTGGTTTCTTAATTTTCTCGAAGAATACCTCATAGTAAAACGGACTTTAACGACATCAATTTCCTTGCGTTGTACTGGAAATGTGCATGCGTAGGTCCGATTTTTTTCAAGATGCATTCACAAAATGTGTTCATATAAGGAAGTTCCTGGATATATAAGGTCCGGAGCTCCACTGTGGACACAAAAACAACATATCTTTGGACAGTGATTTGCCCAAAAAAATTAACGCTTGCCCACAATGTGTTTGAAGGCACTGAACTTGTCGCACTCGAGCTGATATTTTAAAACCCTCGCTCGATCAGACACTCGTAGTTTCGCAGATAACTAAAATATAAACAAAATCCTCAATGTAGAAGTTATTGCGTTGATATGCGGGCAGAAAAAAGGTCAATCTTTATCTAGTAAAATCTTCCCAAAAATCGGTTTTAAAGGAACTATAGTTTATTTCTAAACTTGATCGTTTCGCGTACTAAGAGATAAATATAAACTACGCTTTGTGTTGTCAAGTTGAAAATGCATAACATCTGTCAAAAACCTACACGTAAGTAAGATTTCCTTCAAACAAAGTTAAAATTACATTATTGCAAAAACTTCTTGCTGACAATGAAGAAATGAATTTTTTGTACGAAAACAACCTACCTAAAGATCTTAAGAGCAAAAGATCAGTTGCAGTGAGCTTCGCAGCTAAACCATGATTCACCATGTAGCTTCTCCACGCTTTAATAACTCAGTGAATAACTGGTCCATGTGAGGGTCTTCATTCAAGCAAATTAAACTCAGCCAATCGTGACAAAATTCAGAAAACTGCACATAAGAAGGGTATTTGTTTTGCTCGCTTCAGACAAATCCAGCTCCAGCAATTCAGTGTTACGGGCAGAGTCAATTGTTTTGAAGTTACTGCCGGCAGTTGTCCTCTACTTCACAGCGAGTGAAATGGAAAATTTGCGTACATAAAGTTTTTTCTTACAAAGAACAGAAACTTTCACAGTGCAGTGGAAAACAAAATTATGAAGTTAAAAGGGACGAAAACTCTGACTACTTATTGTATTTGAGCAACAGAAAAATGATTCTTTTCTTCTAGAGTAAGTTTACTGGCCTTCTACCGGTATTTCCGAGAAAGTTTTACGGCGCACAAAATGGTTCTTTGACTGAAGAGAAGGATAAAGCAGGTTCTACAAAGGGAATAAATCTGGGCATGTGAAAAAGTATTTACTAATTTAAAAAAAAGTGCATTTTAATTCAGCCCGGCAAAAGAAGGCGAAATCAACTCACAAATAAATCGAATGAACAATCAAAAAAGATACTCGCCTCTTTGGAAATGTTCAAAACTCTTTATTCCACCTCAGACTGACGGAATGATCCGTTTTTCCTTTAACATTGGTTGTTCCGAGTCCAAAGTAATTTTCAAGTGACGAAAAACAAAAACCACACAAAAGTAAAAAGGCTTTTCGAGGAGCAAACGTTCACACCTTGCATTTCATTCAGTCTTAGTCAGAACTCTCTCAGTGACAAACAAACAAACTGTAGTCAGCACTGTAGTCAACACACAGAAAAGCCCGCCTTGAGCCTGCGATAAAGGATGCGCAGAAGCTTGCGCAGAACGTTTTTCCGCCCTGAAGACAAATGCTTACTGTAACAATACAAATGGATCGTACAACTGCACTTGTCATCCAGGATATAGCGGCAATGGAAAATCGTGTACAGGTAATTAAACCAGAAAAGAAAATGCATTTGGTAGCTGTTGGCCAGCCCAGGCTTTCGCAACACGCGGTTCCTCGCGCGGTAGTAACTACTTTCGCTCCCTTTCAGTCATGTGACCAAGCTATTAAGAGTTCCAATTATGCTCACGAATTCAGCGCTGGCTTAAATGTTTGTTATTGCTCGCGTTTATGGCATTTCATTTGGTCTCCTCCGTGGACGTTTAGGCTGACAAGGTTTGTAATACTTTGTATTTTTGTTTCGTTAGTTTTCATTATTTCATATTTTCCTTTCTTTGGTCACGTTTGTATTTGCGTTACCTTTTTGCACATTTTTGCATTGCCTATAATTAGCACTTTTATTGCTAGAAGACAGCAAACATAACAGCCATAACTACATTCTGATTTGTTTTATTATTATTATTATTATTATTATTATTATTAAGTTGAAAGGTGGATAATTGGGTTGGCCAGGTAGTGAAACTGTCCAGGTAGTTGCAGCTGTGGGCGTCGGTTGTACACTCATTGACATCTACTTAACGAAAAAGAAATGCTAAGCCTGAATAAAATACATTTAACAGAAAGAAAAAATAAAGACAATATTTTGCTGACTCAAGCACATTAAAAAGGAGCTAAAAGCTGAAATCATTTCGAGACAATAAATTTAAAAGGCCCGTTGCAGCTAATCATCTACGTTGTCCAAAACCGCCATGCTGCAGATAAGTCGCAAGAAATACATCAAAGTTACCATGTTGCCATGGTAACTTTGATGTCAATAAAACATGGATCATAACAAATGTTCATCTTTATCCAGTGCAGCTGTGGTAACCTTTTTGCGTTATCTTTGTTAATGCCGACGTGGTAAACGCTCAAAGTGGGGAAGTATACTCCTTAAAAATGCAGTCGAGCCACCTTACCTCACGAGGAACACGGGATGCTTACTACAAATCCAAATTTATCAACAGTATTGTAGAACAAATTTAGAAACTTAAAGAATCTTAATTAATAATGATTCGGAGAAACATAAACATGTAAAAACTAGCGAAAAAAAGATCCGAAGTTTCGGCGACATCATGACATTATCGAGGAATAGAAATAAAAGCGAGCTCAAAAGAATTAAAGTACTCTACAAATGGCATGAATGAACACAGCTAGCTAAAGACTTTTGTTGCCGAAAGGTCGAAACAATTATTTTGTTTGTTTGTTTGTTTGTTTTTTTTCCTTTTTTACATTGTTTTGTACAAAGAATCTTAAAACTATTATTGACAAAACCACAAAAAAAAGTAGTACCACCCACTGAGTAAGAATTTGACAATTACCGAGACACGCTTGACCATTTGCAAAGTACCCAGGACTGCAGCTGCAGTTGTATGATCCCATGTTATTGTTACAAATCGCATTCCTATCACATGAATAGATACTTGTTTCACACTCATCAATATGTGTCCCAAAATAAATATGTTTTAGTTAACGGTTGTTTCAATAACAACATATGCATTTAATACAGTATATTCATTAACTTACACTGTATGCATTCATAATAATAATACAATAATAATGAGGATGAGGATGAGGGTGAGGATGATGATGACGATGATGATGATGATAAATTAAATACAACCAATAAGACAGTTACGGATTATCAAAATTCACTGTTGGCCTCGAGGTTGAGAGGAATACATTCAGAACCGCGACAAACGCTCTCGAAACGGTTGGACGATCCTTATCAGTCTACCATTTCAACTAGAATAAGTCGGGGGGCTTTAGGGGGAAGTGGAAATTATATTAATTGAAACCTGTCGTAATGTTAAACTGGGGGGAGGTTGAATGTTAACTTTTTGCTTCGCAGGCCTCTTTTATTTTTGCTTGAATTACTATTAACCCCTATCAGTTTGAGCAGGCAGGCATTGTGGTTCACAAAGGATAACTTTTGCTAAAGAAAAAGTCCTGCTTTCGCAGAAATTTCTCGAGATTTCATTCTTTACTACATTTGATTCGATATTCACCAGCGCATGTTTTTCCATTTCCGGTATATCCAGGTCTGCAAGTACAACTGTGTGATCCGATGGCATTTTCACACTCTGCGTGGATGGCGCATGAATGGGTATTACTTGTACACTCGTTAACGTCTAAACAATAACAGAATAAAAGTACACTGACGTTAGGTAGTTGCTTTCCAACTTGAATACTTTAGTTAGACTGTATGCTTAGACAAAAAGCTCAGTTGTTTAAAAGATCATTAAAATACACACACCCATAAGGAAATAAACCAAGCCGACATAAATCAACCGATAGACGAATGTGAAAGACGAATATGCAGACAGGCGGGCGTGGCCAGACAGATGGAAAAACAGTCTGTCACACACACACAATAGAATATTAGTCAACTGTATAGCACATTAATTATTTAGTACGACCCTAATAGGGATGTTAGTAATGTTCTAATGATTACCAGTGCATATTTTTCCATTTCCAGCGTATCCGTGATTGCAGATGCAGATGCTGGACCCCTCCGTAGTTTTACAAACGGCATTTCTGTTACACAACTGAGTGCTTGTTGCACAGTCTTCAACATTTAACTTCAGTTTACATGATGAGGATTTGTAAAATGGAATTTTCATGGAATTTTCAGTTTTGTCTCATTATGTAAATTTTCTATAAAATAATAATTCTCTCATAAGACATTTTCTTTTATTTTTTTTTTACTTCACAAAAAATTGACACTTTCAAAGCGTTCGTTTTGCGTAAAATGTTTTTTTTTAATATTGAAAAGCTAACTTCTTGTGTTTATGCCGTAAACGTTTCTGAAAGGTTCAAAAAATGTGACCGAGAAGTAATACTGTAATAATAATAATAACAATAATAATAATAATAATAATAAAAGGTAGATGAAATAATAAATAATGAAGATGATGATGGCAAACAAATTTTTTTCTGTTTTAATTGATAATGATGAAGGCCTGTTCCGAGTTCCTAGGTGCAAAATCTTTCTTCTGAAAATGAGTTTTATTTGCATGAGAATAAAAACTAATTTTAATATCAATAGCTTTGCACGTCATATCCTTGCATTAAATGACACAAAGGTTTCAGGCAACCCGGAAATGGCCTATTATTCTGCAGCAGTTCAGTTCCGCGGATTATGCTAATTTACTGGAATTATTGATTGCTCACTTGAAAACCAAACTGTTGCAATTTTAAGGCTTGTAAACGCCAACAAAAGACAAAATAATTATCCCATCCATACTGTTCTTACATGGTCAAGAATTTGACAACATAACCTAAGAATAGTATCATACAAAGAGTCTTGAATCATAACTTTAACATGTGTTGAACAGCCTTAACAAAAATTAGACTTGCAAAATCGAAAAACAATAATTCATTAAGAGTACAAATGCCTCTCTATCATACCCCTGCAAAAAGATTGGATATTGATCTAATTGAGTTAATTTTTCTACATTAAGTCTCACGAGATATATGATCCTAGGAACAGCCGGGTTCAAGAGGAAAGATTTAAAGACCATGCCAAGAATAAACTGCTGAACTTGCATTCTTTCCAGGTGTTCATAAGAAAATTGCATAATTATTCTGAGATCATCTCCGCATACATTTTTATTTCAAAAAGTGCTCCAAACGTTAATGGAGACAAAGTCAATCATCTCTGTAGGTAGTTACCGTACATGTATATTCTTAATTTGTAGAGGGGTTAGCTTGGTCACAAACTAGTGGCGACGAATTGTACCCACAAAAACGCCACAATCCCGGTCATAATTTGTTGAAACACTTCCGGAAAACACAGCATAAACTTAGTCGTTCATAAATACACTTATTACTTCCCTCCCCTTCCCTCAATGTTGGTTTCACGCGTTTGCTTGGGCAAAAACGTCTTCCAAATCAACATTGAAAGGAAAGGGAAGGAAAAGCTCGCAAGCGTTTCAACAATTTATTATGACCGGGATTGCCTTTGCTGTAGTGAAAGGTGCAATATCTGAAAACGGACGATTTTAAAAGTGGACGTTGAGAGATGTAACCACAGGGTGCCCACACAATAGGTTTGTGTAGCCGATTGTTATTTTATTGTAAATGTACTGGATTTACCGTTTGCTTCACCTACAGCGATATATCGCTAACTATGTATATAAATCAATGATAAATAAACGTTGAATTACCTTACCTGTGGTGTATAGTCGTCCTTTTGCCTCAAAAGCGGTTTTTTGAGCGATTTTGAATGAATTTGAGTTCGCCGTTGACTGTTCCATAGAATAGAAGGACATGGAACAGTCAACGGCGAACTCAAATTCATTCAAAATCGCTCAAAAAACCGCTTTTGAGGCAAAAGGACGACTATACACCACAGGTAAGGTAATTCAACGTTTATTTATCATTGATTTATATACATAGTTAGCGATATATCGCTATAGGTGAAGCAAACGGGAAATCCAGTACATTTACTATAAAATAACAATCGGCTACACAAACCTATTGTGTGGGCGCCCTGTGATGTAACATGAGTTTAGACTTCAGAAATCACTATTTAAAATTGTATTGGGAAAGAAGTATATCGTGCAGCAGAGTTTCAAAGTTACAACAAATTACAAGCGGTACAATTTACTGTAATTATCGTCTCTAAAACAGTACAAGCTCAGCTATCATTTCGCAAATGATCAGAAGCAAGTGTGTTATATATACTTTATGTAAATCTACGATGGGTGAATTTTTAGCTCATAGGGAAGTTTTCTTGTCATATAAAAATCTCAGTAGCTTCTGAGTTGAAATAAAGGAGTCGGCCAAAGTCTATATCAAAAAGGAGTGCTGGTGGATGCGTGGAATGCGATGGCGTACGACTATTGAAATTTTAGTCGTTTCAGAGTGCGTGACAAACAAAGGGAGTCTGGTTTCCGCCTCTGCTTAAATTAATGAAAGCTCGGCCAATTTCACAATGTTTTCGGTTTCTTTTGTGGACGTCACCTACAGCCGAGAAAAAACCCTGGGAAGAATGTTTAAAAATTTTTAATGGACAATTTCTCAACGGTGAACCATGGTGAACCGTTCGTTTACAAACTGTTGTGTTTACTTTTTAAGAATACGGTTCGCAATGTGAACCGTTGAAATATCCTCAACTACACTTTGTTGAAGGCGGAACGTTAACCGAAGAGACCATATAAAGTGTTTCCATTGCTTTTTCATCAGTGGTTGATAGATCTACGCGCTTGCTGGGTGGTAAACTGTCCAAAAGCTTCTTGAATTCACTTCACCACTGTACAGTCGTGCTTTAAGCAGTCTATAAATAACTCAATTACGTGGTCATTTTCTGCGAGGTGGACTTTTTTTCTCCTATACTGAAACTTAGGAAAGTGTTTTAACAGTAATCATCTAGTCTGGTTGGTTTTAGGCGACAGTTAAATACACTGTGAATTTGTAGAAACTGTGATACCACAGAGTAAAAAAGGTGCGCAATGTTTTAAAATATGCCGTACCATCCTCAAAGGTTTCGATAACCTCACAAAAATAAAAAAAAGGGCTCACCTTTAAAGTTGGATGTTTTGATTAACACTCTGTGTTAGCAGATTCAGATAGAAATTGCTCTTTTTGGTACTCTTTGCGTCAACATATCTTTCCTTCATTCATACAACCACCAATTATCATATAAGACCACACACAGTCATAAATTAAGACATCATCCTCGGAGACCCAGTGGCAGATAGTGGGGGCGAGGGAAAGTCTAAACGGGCGGAAAAATATGGCACGAAGAAAAGTAAAGAACGGCGAGAAGAGCCCCTGGGGACAATGTCTTACCAGACCGGCTCCAAACGGTCGCCGCCGTTCTGCCTTTTGATTGGACAGAACAACACAAAAGTTTTCTGGAACCAATCAGAAGCCAGAACGGCGGCGACCGTTTGGAACCGGTCTGGTAAGACATTGTCCCCAGGGGCTCTTCTCGCCGTTCTTTACTTTTCTTCGTGCCATATTTTCCCACCCGTTTAGACTTTCCCTTCCCCCCGCTATCTGCCCCTGGGTCTCCGAGGATGTAAAGACATTTGCAGTCTCTGAAAATTTTTGTCTAGTCTGTCTCATATGGTTAGCTTTAATTTCTCCCGCAAAAGTCTCGGATTTTCATGCCACTAACCATTTTACTATCTTGCAAATTACCGCGAGCGATATCTCACGTATATTAGTTAGGTATAAGACTCGCTTCCCATCCTACCTTGTATAGTTCCTTCTTCTGCTCCTTGTTTTGAAACAGCTGGAGTGTTTCGAGGCCACTTTATCGTGATTATGAAAACCAAACTGACTACCGCCGTCAGGAAAGTTATGACCACAGCGACAACGATCAGGAGCTGCATTCGTTGGATTTTCCGGACATCTTTTCGCGAAGCATTTAACGTCTTTGGTGGCGCTTGTCTTCTGTTGCTGCCATCTTGATTGGTATTTCCAATATTAACTCTTTGTACCACTACATCAGTCGCAGACTCGTCCTCGACGACGTTTTCATATACTTCACCGACTTTAATTCTTGTTTTGGGTTGCAGCTCGAGGCAGACTTTCTCTGGCCCTGTTGGTGTCAACGTCTTTGGTGGCGCTTGTCTTCTGTTGCTGCCGTCTTGATTGGTATTTCCAATGTTAACTCTTTGTACTCCTACATCAGTCGCAGACTCGTCCTCGACGACGTTTTCATATACTTCAGCGACTTTCATTCTTGTTTTGGGTTGCAGTTCGAGCTAGACTTTCTCTGGCCCTGTTGATGTCGCATACATGGTGGTCAGCCCAATGAGTTATTTAATTTAACTCACCTTCAAACGGCTGAACGCTTTCAAAACTAGTAGCAAATTTTAAGCACTTCTTTCATGGTCCAACGCATTTTATCAGCACATGCCTTATAAATAGCTTTTAAAATAAGATGTTAGTAAATGTCTGCTAAAAGAAACGTAATAAGACAATATTTTAGCACGAGGATCGCGATTAAAACATACAAACGGACAAAGTAAAAGAACAAATAAAAGAGAACATGAAGATTTGAAGACTACAATGGCCTCCTGGCTAAAATTTTCTCCAGTAGTTTTTTTTCCTTAAGTTCCTTATTCTATAGCGATAATGCGATTCAGTTATACGGATGTTACGGGGGATTCCAATTTGTTATGCTTAGTTAGTGATGCGCAAGTGGCTTATGAAAGGTTGTATTTAAATGGCGGCGCTTGGGTTGCAAACGATGACCAGCGCTAAGAATCTAAAGATATTTAACCTGCGTGGAACGCTTTGTGATTAATGTAGACAACAGGAACATAAATTCTTGCATCTAAATGCAAAATAAGACTATTTTCACCTTTTTGTCTGGGAAAAAATGTTGTAATCAGATAATTTGAACTAAATTTCAAAGGAATTTAAGGTCTCGGTAAAGGAAAACGAGGTGCCGACAGAAAAAAATTCTAGCCGCGCGAGTATTTTCGCTACAAAGGCAAGTTATATATCAAATCAAAGCTTAAAGACTACTAAATTACCTTATAAAAGATTTTATTTTATCGAATTTCAAAAGGCGCCTAATTTTTTTGCTCTCGAACTCAGAGGTATCGAGTTTACTGCTGAAGCTCCAGCCCTTTCGCGTTGTTAAATATTCACTTCCTTTTTATTGCATCTGATTGACTGATAAAAGACCTAAAAAAGGGTGTGAGGAAATTTGCATATGTCTCGTATTAGCGGAATTATTGCATTTCAAACTAAAAAGTCGAATCTCGAGCGCAATTTACGCAAAGAAACTGACATAAAATGAGTTACAAAGAGAAATCGGAAAGTTCCTCACACCCTTTTTTAGGTCTGTTATCTGTCAATCAGATGCAATAAAAAGGAAGTGAATATTTAACAACGCAAAAGTGCTGGAGCTTAAGCAGTAAACTCGATACCTCTGAGTTCGAGAGCAAAAAACTTAAGCGCCTTTTGAAATTCGATAAAATAAAATCTTTTATAAGGTAATGTACTCTTTTAGCTTTAATTTGATATATAACTTGCCTTTGTAGCGAAAATACTCGCGCGACTAGAATTTTTTCTGTGGGCACCTCGTTTTCCTTTACCGACACCTTAAGTACAGCATTTGCATCTTTCGCATATTTCATTTGACACAAATGTGGCTTTTATGAACTTTCGTAGACTGAAGAAATCCAAATACTATTTTTAGGTCTCTCTCGATTGTCGCTACGTCAGTAGCAAAGAAATAGAAGTTGGTAGGCAGGTTAAACTTCGGCAAAAAGTAAAGCATATATATATATATATAGGAAATAGGAAAAAAACTACACTTTCATCCCGACAAGCCTGTTTCGTGATCGCTCACTCTTCAGGGGATTTAATGATAAGAATATTCATTAAATCCCCTGAAGAGTGAGCGATCACGAAACAGGCTTGTCGGGATGAAAGTGTAGTTTTTTTCCTATTTCCTATATTTATATATCACGCTCTACTTTAACGTATCGAGCACTTTACTACGGAAAAATCGTAACACAGGCTTCATATATATATATATAGGAAATAGGAAAAAAACTACACTTTCGTCCCGACATGTTTCGTGATCGCTCACTCTTCAGGGGATTTAATGAGCGATCACGAAACAGGCTTGTCGGGATGAAAGTGTAGTTTTTTTCCTATTTCCTATATTTATATATCACGCTCTACTTTAACGTATCAAGCACTTTACACTTTACTTGCACTTGCGTTGCAAACGATGACCATCGCTAAGAATCTAAAGACAATCAATTAACTTGCGAAAAACGCTTTGTGACTAATGTAGACAACAGGGAACATAAATTCTTGCTTTTAATTGTAAAATACGACTATTTTAAAATTTTGTGTAGGAAAATATGTTGTAGTCACAAAATTTGAACTAAATCTCAAAGGAAACTATGTAGAGCATTTGCGGAATTTTTCACATATTTAATGTGACGCAAATGTGGTTGGTTTTATGAACTTCCACAGAGGAAACAAAACCAAATTTTGTTTTTTAGGCCTCATTTGATTGCCCCTGTCTCAATAGTAAAGAGATAGAAGTAAGCAGTTTAAATTTCAGTTAAAACAACGTCTATTTGAACTCACACCCACTGACCTCGGTCGTTTTGCTGGTACAGCGTCCTCACACACCGTTTACCCTTACTTTTTTCCTTTTGCTTTTGTTTTCTGAATTTGCAGCTTGCGTTGCAAACGATAACCAGCGCTATGAATCTAAAGATAATTTAACCTGCATTTAACCGCTTTGCGATTAATGTAGACAACGCGTACATACACAATCAAGAAGCAAAAGTTGCTAGTTTTAGTTTCATCCAATAGCGTCTTCTCAGAAACTAGCTGTGTCGTAGTAGAGCAGTAATTTAAATAAATAATTGTGTGTGGGGATTCCACAATAAGCGCAATTGTCTGTCATTGGTCATTTCCTTTAAAAGTCAAATGAGGTCACTGCGCTCTCCTTAACAACTTAAACCAATGAAATATTTGCTTCTCGTGAGAGGCTTTTACTAGGTAGGCAAGTGATGTGTCAAAAAATTTTGTACAGCCGTTTAAATGGCTACAACGTTTTTATTCCCCATTCCTCTTAGAACTATTGAAAAAAACCCAGCACAGTTATAATTTTTCATGAAAGTTGTTAGGCTTTGTTAGGTTTTGCAAATATTCTACTTTGTCGTGCTATTTCCGGACACTTTTTACATAAAATGTGATGGGCTAGAGATGACACCACCATTTAGAAATTTCAATTTGTGTAAGACAACCATTAAGTTTCGACGACAGTCTCCACATAATTTTCCCATTTTGTCATAATAGCGAGGACAAATTGAAAAAAGGGAGCAAAACATTACGTGTGTGATTGTCTGGGAAAATATGGCCACCTGTCCGAAAAATAGACCGCGTTTTATACAAGACTTGAAACAGGGACGATAAAAAATTCCATACAGATAATTCGTTGTCCAGTGTGGTACGTGGCTGAAAGCTTTAACTTATTAGATAATAACTATATTTATCCTCCAATTACAGGTCGGAGCCATTTCTGTATTTAGTCGCTCGTCAAGTACGAACGCTGCCGCCATGTTTGTACAAGAGGCGCAAAGCATGATGGACTAAAGAGCCACCCACGACCCACCCCCCGACAGATGGTCTTGATCAACGATCACTGAAGCGTGAACGAAAATTCAGAAGTCGTGATGAAAATTTTGAAGGTCGAGTTTGAAATATGACTCGGCAAGTGTAATTTGATGAAGTGAGTTGAAAATATACGGCGAGCAAGGTCAAATAAAAGAGTTGAGTTCAAAAAATAAAAGACGAGTGTAAAAACGTTTTCCAATGGTGCAAAATCTGAAGAAAGAGTGTAAAATTTAATAACGGAGCTCCGCGCGCGAAGCGCGCCAGCGGAGCACTATGGGTAAATAAATCTACCCATCCCAGACGTGACCGACCGACCGAGCGACCGACTTTCCGTCCGCACCACAGGCATACCAATGATTACTGTCACATTTTCTAGCTACCTTGGGAGCCGAGGAGAAAGCTGACTGCACATCAATATTGTGGTCAATTGATAGCTGTCAAAACAGGGTACCCGCTGACCAGTATCACCTGACCGTATCGCGGGCTCAGGTGTCGACTCTTCAAGGTCCAGTATTTTTTGAAGTTATTCGCTGACAATTTACTCTTTTTTAGATGATCGCAGGCTCAGTTTTTTTTTAATTCATATCAAATATGTTGTGTTTATGTACTATCGCCCAGCACTATTACGGTTTTGATTTCAAACTGACCTCAGACGCAAAAATTCAGCCAGTTTTTTTAAAATACAGGCGGGGAAGACATTTTCTTACCATGGTCACGTGTTGGTCACGCTCCACGTCCAATTTTTATGCTCTGATTGGTTAAAATTTGACAGGTGAGTTCATGCGTAAAATTTATGCAGCATATCTTGAAAGTTGTTTACTTTGACAGCTGAAGCTGACAGAGTTTTGAGTCAACTTCTGATGCTTTTAACTGTCTTTTTCCACTGAATGTACAAAATGAAATACAGCTGCTATCAAGAGTCTTCTCTTATTCATGGCTGGTTAGTTTGTTGGGTTTTTGGTTGAGAAATGCGTCGCTTGTCAAAGCCGATTATCCAATTTCGGATGGCATCGTTTTTGTTTTTCACCTTGCTGGATGCGTACGAGAATTATAAAGGCTCAAGCAATCCTTGCCTTACTTGATACCTTTCAGGAGCTGCATCTCGAAATATGGTAAGCCTGAGTAATTACTGTATTTATATCTAATTTCATGAAGTCGAGCGCAGTTTATGAAGCTAGTTTATGCGCGTTTGTATTAAGATTTGACTGCGACACTGATCTGTCCAAGTATGAGGTTTGATATAAGTTCACAAAATGCTGAAAATTGGTTCAAACCAGCGATGTGAACAACGTGATGGTGAGCGATCGAAAGGGGGCGAGCACATGGAAAAGCGCCCCTAAGAATGCGAATGGTATAGTCCAGAACGCCCTAAATTCTGATTGGCTGGAAATAAGATAGGCTTGGAAACTGCCGCCTTGGCCTACAAACCATTATCAAATGCCTTGCCATAAAATCCCATTATGATGTCGTCATAACGGTGTCTTTTAAAAAGCCTTTGGTCGATATAAATTCACCGTAAATAGAAAGAAAAAACTTTCTGAAGAATATTTAGTGTTAATTGGCTGTAGAAAGAAAGCTTTGAGCGATTTTTCTTGTCGCGAGTTCATCTTTGAAAACAGCAAACACCGGGAAACTGGCGGCTTAAAACATTATAAACTTAATCTTTAAGTTTATAAAAGACTTGAGGATTCTTAGAGACACCTAAATAGTTACTCATTTGTTTTCTTGAGTGAAAATTGTTGTCTCTGTAAATGTTCTACAGAATTATATTTCTTTATTGATTGATGGTAGTCTCAAAAGTGCAATTTTCATCGCTTTTGCGTTTGTTTTCAGCCGTTCATAAACATCGCTTGCCGGAGTACTCAAAATGCCGAGCGTATCAAACGCTTTTGAAGATTACACATCGTTATAAAACCATTATTAAAAAATAGAACTCAATAAATTCTCTATCGCGTTGAAGCGTAACTCTTTTAAAATTTCTTCGCAAATTTGGCGCTTGTCAAAAGTTAGAACCGGCTGGCCGTATAGGTGATTTTGGAAATTTTTTGAACTGTTTCATTAAAAGTCCACGCGTGCTTCGATGGTCCTGAAAAATTGTGAAATACTGCATTTTGTAGAGGTCTGTATGATATAAACAGCGCCTCATAGTACTCTTTCTCCTCAGATGTGGTGTATAAAAAAAAAGCAAAAGGTTGGTTTGCACGCACCCAGATTTATTGGCAAGAATTTGTAAAGTAAACTTGTCGAATGCAAAAAATTCGGCCTGATTTGTTTTCCACGCCTTATCTACTGTGATCAAGACTAAATCAAGAGCCATTATTGCTCTTAAATGTGAACGACGACTACTTTTTGTGTGTACATATAAGGCTATATCAACTCGATACAAGATTTGTTTCACTCCAAAATGACTTAACTTTTCCCACAAAAGTCACATGAATGTGCCCTTAAGTTAACTGATTTGTGGAATATAAGAGTTATTGTTTGATTTAAATTATAAATTTATCAATGGGAGCTTCGCTTTTAGCCGTGGCTAAATCTATATATTATTCGGCTATAAAATTCAAGTAGGAATTTAAATGATGAATTTAAAATTCAAACAATGAATTTTCAATTGGCAGGGATCGTACTACTTGAATTTTATAGCCGAATATAAAATTTTACACTCTTCCTTCAGATTTCGAACCATTGGAAAACGTTTTTACACTCGTCTTTTATTTTTTAAACTCAACTCTTTTATTTGACCTTGCTCGCCGTTTTTTTCAACTCACTTCATCAAATTACACTTGCCGAATCATATTTCAAACTCGACCTTGAAAATTTTCAACACGACTTCTGAATTTTCGTTCACACTTCAGTGATCGTTGATCAAGACCATCTGTCGGGGGGTGGGTCGTGCCCAAACCTTTATTGCAAGGAACTGAGTAATCAGAAACCTACGGCGAATACAGTTCGCAATACAAGAAGGACGACTTTATGCTGAGTAAGGGTAAGCATACCCTTGCAGATACGAGATAGTCCGTCGCCACTCTTCCCCTATTTGTGCGCCAGATTTCATAAATCTGTTAGCGTTGTATTTTAAGGTTAAATTTGACCAGCAGTTTGTGCAGCGAGTTCTACGGTCACGATTGACTTTAGACTTGTAGATATAAAACTAGAGAGATCCAAGGCTTATTTGCTGAAGTTAGAGAAAGATCTGTCGTAGACTTTACAAGTTACTGACATTTTTTGTAAAAATGTGGTTGTAAAAATATGCTGATATCTCGAGCGTTGTTATACCCACAAATAAATAACTCTTTCTTAAAGTTGCATCATTCTTAATTAAGGTCATTCCCCTGAAATAGAACTTAACATAGATTTTTTCTCAAATTTTGTCTATTAACTATTCATCATACTGGGACTTCAAAATCAAAATAAAAAAGGGGGGTGCCGGTATTCGTTTACGAGCTGCGAGGGCTCAAACATACCCCCTTTGAGGCAATTTTCGAAACTTCCGGTTTGCTGCCTTGCACCATGGACTATATCAATAATTAGGCCTGATAACACTCAGAATACTATTGATTGTGCGAAATAAGGTTATACACATTTAGAGTTGGACAAGAGTAACACTTTCAAAAGGCTTTTGGTACGAAAACGCATACGTCGAGGAAGCACTTCCCTTAAGTTTGTTACCATGGTTACCATAATTTAATTGAAAAAATGGGTTTTGGCTTTATACTTTCATTTATATCTTTTTTTTCTGAACATAGGAAATTGTCCATTCTTTTTGTGTAGGCAGCCTATTGGTTGTAAAGTCAAACAAGCGAAAAAAAGAAGGGGGTGCCGGTATTCGCTTGGAAGCTATGCCATCATTTTCTGTTCCCAGGTGGGCAGGCCCATTTCTCTTTCCAGGAAAAAAACATCGTAAATTTAACTGTACTTATTCGTATAGATCTAATTTTTGGTTGGTAAGTGACAGGTTAAAGGGATGCTTTATCTGGGCTCCCGATTGAGGACAAAATGATGAAAAATGGTTGCCATGGCAACCAAATTAAAGTTACTTTGGTACAATAAAAAGATCAAGCAATACTGAATCTGACACTTTAATATGACACTTTAATTAAAAATGGTAAATTTCCTTCCCACCACAAGCTAGCCCAATCGATTTTGAAACGCAAATTTCCCTCCGTACATAAGCCCCTCCGAATATAGGCCCCTCCTAAAATAAGCCCCTCAAAAAGGGCCTTTGAAAAATACAAGCCCCGGGGCTTATTTTCGGAATTTTGGTGACCCGTACAAGAGACCAGGAGACAGTGAATGAGCTAAATAAAATACTAGCATTATTAATCGACAACAATGAGTCATTCATTTAATTTATAGAGGTATTGACTTTTTGACTAAAGTAAATAAAACGAGACTATTTTTTTTCCTAGGAGAAGGGTCTATGATTGGGCTATCTTCAGGCAAGGTGGTGGGCTAGCTACAGCGCAAGGACGAAGAGACGTGCAGTATGTGAGACAGCTAAGAGAAATGGCAAGGAACCGTGGTCACATGACTGTCGGATGAACTGGACAGCTTCCACCAAGGTCCTCACAGAGAAATTTAGCGGCAGGGCAAGAATCACAATTAACAAGAGAATTCTTGAGAGCATTTCCAGTTGCTTTGCAGACAAGTAAAATGTAAATCCCTAATATGGGAATGTAAACAAGAAAACGATAAGTTATGACTTACGCTCACCCGTACACACATTTCATGTAAGCCGATGTCAAATGTCACAATAGATCTTGCACAACTTGACTAGCCTCTTAGTTATGTAAGCCATCCATATGAGGACGATTAGATTGACAGCTGTCAAAATGAGACATCCGCTGACAATTATCACATGACCATCTCGCGGGCTCAGATGAAAGGCCAGTCGTTTTGCCCCTACATGTAAGCTGATATAATATGTCACACTTACCAATTCAACATAAAAACGAAACTACGCCGGGCAAGGCTGTCAGTTGGCTGACAGTTGTTTAAAGTTATATTGGCAAGCCAAATTAAGGTCAATTTACAGCTGTCAAAATGGGACATGTGCAGACCACTATCAGAAAACTAATGACGTGGGCTCAGGTTCGCCCAGGTACACGATCTGGCATTTTCCACTACATGCCGGACGGATATGTCTTACTCACATTCGTAGTCTGTTAATTCGAATATTCGCCATTCTAATGAGGTTTAATTGACAGCTGTCAAACTAGATTATACGCTGACCATCATCACCTGAGTGTATCGCGGGCTCATTTTTTCTATCCATTAAGGTCACGTAGTGTTTAAAGTTTTGCGCATGCCACATTATGATGCAACAGCTAATGCAAATACAATACATGAATAGGTCTTTGTTTTCCAGGCCTAATGTACTGTGATCGAACATGATTGCTATCTTGGGTGTAAAAATAAGACTATTTAATAACTCGATGTAAAATTTGTTTCACTCTTGGACTGTCAAATTATTTTTCTCTAAAATCACTTAGCCTTTGCCTCAAAAGTCAAATGAATGTGCCCTGATCTGTGGATTGCAAGTTTATTGTTTGATTTAAATTATGAATTTCTAAACGAGAGCTTCGCTTTTAGCCCGGGCTAAATCTATATATTAATATTATTGTTAAAGGAAATCAAATGTTAAATTGCCTGACTGCTGTTGGATGGAAATTTTGTCGTCTAGGGTAAAAATAATAATTAATTTTAACTTCTAGAGCTGCTATTTCATTATCTTGTTATTATTGTTATTATAGCAAAAGAAAAAACCGTTGTGAATTAGTTAAATATTGTATTTTAAAATGGATAAACAGACATAAACATATGGATGCCATGCAAGCAAAGCAAAAATGCCTCCATTATTTCTTAGCTTTATGTATATTATAGGACTAACCTGTCAAACTATTGTGGCCCTTTCCCCTCTTCTGCGTACTCATGTCGTACGATACCCCGATTTTTACAACTTGCTCTGTGTCCACGGTCCTCCGACAATCTTTCTCCAACTGTAATCCTTCTAAACATGAATTCCTTGCAACAGTCTCAATCGCTGCGCCAACTTCTCTTTCTCTGGCCTTCAGAGTGTTTTGTCCCACGGCTGGAAGGTTTATCGACGTGAGCAGTGCGTTTACATACCGGCGTGTAACATTCCTGCACATAAACACAGTACATGTACATTTAAAAGTTAGTTATTACACGGTATTATGATTGTTAAATTATGATGAAGCTCGGAAAAATGTTCGGATAAAAGCTGCTAATCAAATAAATATACCTACCTGTGGCAAGTTTGGTCTTTTTATGAAAAATTGGTCGGCCGCGACCAGCACCGGCGGCACGATGCGATGTTTGTGGTTCACGCATTTACCTCTCCACATTCCGGATCGCTGCACATAATATA
>CALNXK010000100.1:212500-215000 GCA_942486035.1 Porites lobata
ACCTTATACTAGAAGACACTTTAAATATATAACTTTCTTAATAAATGACGCTGTTTCATTTTTTAATAGTCTCAGTGCAGTAGTTTGTCTGATTGCGAGTAAACCAGTAAATTCCCACTACGGTGGATTTCGTTTAATTATTGATAGTTCGCCAGATGATTCGTAGGTTCCTGCCCTTCTGTAAAAAAAATATAAATTTATATGTAAACGTAAATTTTTCTCGATCTGTTTAATGAATGCCATTATAATTTGATTACCCACAACTCGTGTAACATCGCACAAAGAGTTGTGTCCTGCTTGCCAATAAAATGAAGGTCTTAAATTTCCCTGGGGCAAAACAATTATGTAAGAAGGTCGTGAATTTCGCTGAATGTAAAAACTAGTACGTTGCTCAGAAGCTATTAGGTTCAAAAAAGAACGTGGGAATGAACATGACATAAATAAATATTTTGCATAAAGATTACAGACCGTAAGGTTGAAACAGGATTCCCTAAAACGAGGATCAGATACCTCAGAGAGCGGAATTCCGAAAGCGGATGGAAAAATACCGATCTCATCAGCAGACTATGGTTTTGATTAGCAAAAAGTTATTTAACAATTAATGAATGAGGCTGTCAGTATCTTATGAAGAATTTTGGAGATCGATCTCCATAATTCTTCAGATGGTACGAAAGCCGAATTCAATAATTCTTTTATTATTCATTCAAAATAATTCCTAGTTTAAAAACATAGCTAAAACAAGCTTACCTTCATCGATGTTAAGTTCATCTTCGATAGCTCACGTGTAGGGTTGTTCAGCTCCGCAAATACAAATATTCTCCAAATAGCAGATGTCGCCCTTCGAGTTGTCTTCTTGCTGTTCTTGCCATGTTTTTAGCTATTATTTCGCCTAGTTCGAACGAACGAAGTTTCATATAATACGCAAAACCCATTAGATTCTCAGAAGACAATGCTGTTGTTTTATGAACACATTAATATCGAGTTCGGGGTTCAATATCCGTAAAAAAACGATTGTAACCTCTGTCACGATCTGTCACGCAATCGCTTATGTTCCTGAATCTTAGTGGTTTTTAGCTCTCTGTTATAGACAACGATTTAATTTCCCCAGAATATACGTTACATCAATTAAAAGCTCATTCTTCCTAACTTTACTGTTGAAATTTCACCTTATTGGTGATAAAGGTAGTATGGTAAATAATTTTTTCAATCCATAGAGAAACAGTGGGATTTCGTTCAGGTCCCTATTGATGTCATGGCTTTTTTCAAACTTCTTAAAATAATAAAATAAAATCGGGAAGAGATGTAGAATAAGTTGATAATAAGTGAATGTCTTCTTGCGCTACAGTTAAGGCGAGCGGTAATTTGCTTAAATACCGCTAATTTTCAAGTCGAAATTTTTCGTGACTAGCACCGAAATTTGTTAAAGTCATTTTCTGCCAAAGCAAAAAGTTATTTGACAAATTAATTACATTGCGATGAATAACTCAGTATGGACTACTGGCTTAATAGGACAGCGTATGGGTTCCCTGAGATATATCCAAAATTACCCCCTTAAGTTAGAAAATGATCATTGGCACTGGTGGATGGTAATGTTCAGGGCAATGCCAATTGAGATACTGACAGCTAAATTAAGTTTATTATGCAAAAAAACACAAACAAATGATTGTCTACAACAACTAATATCTCCCAACACCTTTATTTCTTTGTTGTTTGGCTCACTGAGTATTGATCATGATCGCTTACTATAATTCTACAAGCAAGACTAGCCTACAATTTCAGTAGCTTCACGGCAGCTGTGGGCTAGACTCATTTCTTCTCCATCTGGCAAACAATAGCTCGGGAAGACCAACAGGGTTCGTTATTCCACTTTCCTTTTGCACTTCCGCTGACGTACAAGTGCCCACAGTTCTCTGATCCAGGATTGTTAGGCTCACCGGTATTCCATGCAGAGAAGGTATCGGCCACTGCCGTCCCGTCGAGCCATTCAAAGACGTTGTTGCCGTTGGGTGCTATCATTCCAAGCCGTGGATGACCCTGTCCCTCCGTGAGACTCAAAAGGAAGGCGTTCTCCTCCGCTGATTTGATGATTGGTAGGGTTGCTCCGAGTTGCTTGCATAGGTAATATCCCTCAAATGTATTCTTTTCTTTGGGGAGTATAAAGTAGCACTGATTTCCGTTTTCAACCCAGCCCTCTGGACAAGCTAAACCGAGATACAAAATATAATTTTCCTTGTAAGTCTTGCTAATGAAAATGAATAAAGTTTGGAAAACGACGAACCTTGTCATAAGCATTTTTCATATTTTTCGCAGGCTCGACGCTTTTCTCGGTGAGAAACTGCTTAAATAAAAACTGTTGTGATAGAATAGTCGTCAATTCATTACATATTACAGCGAATTGTGCTGGAAAATAAGGATATCAGTTGGCTTACATAGTTCTCTGTCCTTCTGATACCTTTTCAAATGTCTTCTGCAACGTCATTGGTGGCAAATTACTCCTTAA
>CALNXK010000100.1:220000-270000 GCA_942486035.1 Porites lobata
AGAAGGACAAAAGCCGCCTTCTCGTAGACATGACTACACCCCTCAACACCAACACTTCAGTCAAAGCCTCGGAAAAGCTTAACAAATACACAGACTTGGAAATCAAGGTTGAGTGAGTGTGGGGGCTCAAAACAACAACAGTCCCGGTGGTTATGGGAGGCCTTTGTACCATCAAGAAGGACATGGAAAACTACATTAACAAAATCCCTGGCAACATCAACATTCATATTATTGGGACGCTCGAGATCATTAAGAAGGGACTGGAAAAATACGTTGACAGAATTCAAGGAACAACTAGCATCAGCGAGCTCCAAAAAAAATGACTATTCTGCGAACAGCCCACATCCTCAGAAACGTTCTGTCAATCAAGTAAACTGTTTGTTACCTAAGTGCCATGGTTTGGACTCGGTGCTTCAGAGATTAAGCAAGCAAGCCAAGATTACAATAACTATTTAATAATAATAATAATAATAATAATAATAATAAAAACAAATCAGAATGTAGTTATGGCTGTTATGTTTGCTGTCTTCTAACAATAAAAGTGCTCATTATAGGCGATGCAAAAACGTGCAAAAAGGTAACACAAATACAAACATGGCCAAAGAAAGAAAAAATGCGAATAATAAAACTAAAGAAATAAAATACAAAGTATTAGTATTCCAAATCTTTTGAGCCTACACGGCTACAGAGGGGACCAAATGAAATGCCAGAAAAGCGAATAATAACAAACATTAGCTAACGCTGAACTAGTGAGTACAATTCGAACTCTTATTAGCTTGGTCACATGACTGAAAGGGAGTGAAACTAGTGACTAACGCGCAAGGAAGCGCGTGTTGCGAAGGCCTGGGCTCGCCAACAGCTACAAAATGCGTTTTTTTTAGTGCTTTATTTACCTGTACACGATATGCCATTGCCACTAAATCCTGGATTGCAATTGCAGTTGTACGATCCACTTGTATTGTTACAGTAAGCATTGAAGTTGCAGCTGTGGGCGTCGGTTGTACACTCATTGACATCTACTTGACGAAAAAGAAAACTAAGCCTGATTCAAAATACATTGAACGGTCAAAATAAAGACAATATTTTGCTGACTAAAGTACATCAAAAAGGAACTAACTGCTTAAATCATTTTGAGACAATCAATTTAAAAGGCCTTTTGCAGCTTGCCACTCAAGTGGTACAAAACTGCCACGCTGGAGAGCAAACGTCGCACGGGGGCAAAACAAACAAAAGGCTGACACCTTGCTCTCCATATGTGGCGGAGATGTACCACTAGGAACGACCAGCTAAAAGGGCCTATTACCAGGACAAATTTGTCCATTTTCAAAGAACCTTGAGTTACACAAGCAGTTTTCATCAACGTTTCAAGGTGGTGGTGATAGGGAAAGGGGGCCCTTCATACCCATTACTGCCACGAAAAGAGTAGAATGAAGAGCCCGCGATTAACTCACGAGGAACACGGGATGCCATTTCAAAATGACCGCCATCCTCTTGGTTTTTACTAAAAATCCAAATTTATCGACAGTATCGTAGAAACTTAAAGTATATTTAGAACTGGAAAGGAATCTTAATTAATAATGATTTGGAGAAACATAAACATGTAAAAACTAGCGAAATAAAGCTCCCACGTTTCGGTGGCATTTTTCCATTGTCAAGGAATGGAAATAAATGCGAGCTCCAAAAGGAGTTAAAGAACTCTGAATCTGAATGAATGAATACAATACTTGAATCCATTCCTTGATAATGGTGTCTTGACATTTCCGAAACGTTGAAACACTATTTCTTTCGTTTTTTTTTTTTACACCTTTTTGTAGAAAGAATATTAAAACTATTATGGACATAACCACGAAAAAAAAATGTAATAACACCCAATGAGTAACAATTTGACAATTACCAAGACAGGCTTGTCCATTTCCAAAGTACCCAGGACTGCAGCTACAGTTGTATGATCCCATGTTATTGTTACAAATCGCATTCGCACCACATAAATAGATGTTTGTTTCACACTCATCAATATCTGGCACAAATAAATACGTTTTAGTTAAATCATCGTTTCGATAACAACATATGCATTTAATATAACCATTAAATTAAGCACTTATAATAATGTGATAATGATGATGATGATAATCATAATAATAATAATAATGGTAATAATAATGATAATAATAATAATAATAATAATAACATATAATAAAAACGTTTTAGTTAAATCATCGTTTCGATAACAACATATGCATTTAATATAACCATTAAATTAAGCACTTATAATAATGTGATAATGATGATGATGATAATCATAATAATAATAATAATGGTAATAATAATGATAATAATAATAACATATAATAAAAACTTTATTCATAGATTAAAAAAAAAGATTATTTACAGATTCAAGAATATGAATATTAAAATATATACCCTATGTACATTCTTCTTGTGTACGAAAGAGAATTGTCGTAAAATGACTATCTAAAAACTACTAATAACAATTATAAAAAGCATCAAAAAGTTGATAAAAAATTTAAAAAAATAAAACTATCTAAAAAAAAAAATAATAACAATAATAATAATAATAATAATAATAATAATAATAATAATCTTATTATTTTTCTTAATTGCAAAAAAAACATACTTTATTAAACTCTTCTAATTATAATAATAATAATAATAAATTAAATAGAATCAATAGGACAGTTACGGATTATCAAAATTCATTGTTGGCTCCAAGGTTGAGAGGAGTAAATTCAGAGCCACAACAAACACTCTCGGACTTAGAAGGATCGGACGCTAGTCCTTATCAGGCTTTAAATATATAGTATTTCAACTAGGATAGGAGGGGGTTGGAAATTATATTAATTGAAACCTGTCGTAAATTTAAACTAGAGCAAGGTTGAATGTTATTTTTTTTTTGCCTCACCATTTTTTTTTTATTTTTGCTCGATTGAATGAATTACTCTTAACCCCTATTAGTTTGAGCAGGCAGGCAGGCTGGCTTATAAAGGATAACTTAGGCTAAAGCAATAGTCCTGCTTTTGCAGAATTTTTGCGGGATTTCATTCCTTACTACATTTGATTCAATATTCACCAGCGCATGTTTTTCCATTTCCGGTATATCCAGGTCTGCAAGTACAACTGTGTGATCCGATGGCATTTTCACACTCTGCGTGGATGGCGCATGAATGAGTGTTACTTGTACACTCGTTAACGTCTAAACAATAACAGAATAAAAGTACACTGACGTTAGGTAGTTGCTTTTTAATTTACAACTTGAATACTTGAGTTAGACTGTATACAGTAAAATTCCGAAAATAAGCCCCGGGGCTCATATTTTTCAAAGGCCCCTTTTGAGGGGCTTATCTACGGAGGAAAAACTTGCGTTTCAAAATTGACTGGGCTAGCCTTATAGCTGGAAGTAAATTTACCGTTTTTGCTATGTTTTACTTTGTATTTGAGAGAAATTTTCCAAGTACAAGCCCCCGGGGGGCTTATATTTGGAGGGGCGATTTAACGGAGGGGTTTTTGTGTTACCGGTTTTGGGGGCTTATATTTGGAGGGGCTTATACATGGAGGGGCTTATTTTCGGAATTTTATGGTATTTTCATAAAAAGCTCAATTGTCTAAAAGATCATTAAAATACACACATTCATAAGGAAATAAAGTAAGCCGAAAGTGATCGACTGATAAACCGTCTGAAAGACGAATATGCAGACAGGCGGGCATGGTCGGACAGATGGAAAAACAGGCTGTCACATACACAATAAAATATAAGTCAACTTATAATGATTACCAGTGCATATTTTTCCATTTCCAGCGTATCCGGGATTGCAGATGCAGATACTAGACTCCTCCATAGTCTTACAAACAGCATTTCTGTTACACACCTGAGTGTTTGTTGCACAGTCTTCAACATTTAACTCTGAAATAATAATAATAATAATAATAATAATAGAGGTCACGCCCCTACAGAGGGTAGAGATGGTCACAATTATAAAAGCAATTAGTTACAATTTCGAAGTTGGTTAACAAGATTCTTCACTTCTTTAAAGAAAAGATTTCTATTCTGAAATGTATCACACAATCAGTTGCTTACAGCTTATCATGATAAGGCATAAGGCTCGTTATACTCCTCCAAACCCATTTCCCCGCGTAAGTTACCCCAAATTATTAACGACCGTTCTTCTCTTTTTGACGTTTTTCTCTTTAAAGCAAAGTAAAGTACTGGAAAAGTTGAAAATTTACAGGCACATGCACGTTGCGCGTAGCACGTTGTTTTAAATATTGAAAAGTTAACTTCGTGTTTAAGCCGTAAACGTTTCCAACAGGTCCAAAAAATGGGTCGAAAAGTAATAATAATAATGATAATAATAATAATAATAATAATAATAATAATAATAAAAGGTAGTTTAAAAATAATAAATAATGATGACGATGATGGCCAATAGCTTTTTTTGTTTCAACTGAAAATGATTAGGCCATTTCCGAGTTCCTAGGTGCAAAACCTTTCTTCTGAAAATGAGTTTTATTTGCATGAGAATAAAAACTAATTTTAATATCAACCCCGAAATGGCATCCCTGCAGCAGTTCAGTTCCGCGGATTATGTTAAATGACTGGGATGATAAATTTCTCACTTCAAAACCAAACTGTTTAAGGCTTGTAAACGTCAACAAAAGACAAAACAGTTATCCCATAGCTTGCTGTCCATACTGTTCAAACATGGTCAAGAATTTGACAACATAACCTAAGAATAGTATCACTCAAAGAGTTTTGAATCATAAATTTAACATCGCTGAATAGCTTGACAAAAATTAGACTTGCAAAATCAAAAAAATAGTAATAATAATTTATCAAGACAAATGCCTCTATTATGCCCTGCAAAAAGTTGAAGATTGAATATTAAGTTTTTTTCATATATCTCACGAGATGTATGATCCTAGGAATAGCCAAGCCGGGTTCTAAAGGAAAGATTTAATGACCATGCCAAGAACTAAGGGCTAAACATGCATTCTTTTCAGGTGTTAATGCGAAAATTGCATTAATTATGCTGACATCACTTCCGCATACATTTTTATTTCAAAAAGTGTTTCAAACGTTACTGGAGACAAAGGCAATCATATTTGCAGGTAGTTACTGCATATTCTTAATTTGAAGAAGGGGTGGGTTAGTCACTGACTAGTGGCGACGAATTGTACCTACAAAAACGCCAGTCTCTGAAAATTTGTATCCGGTCTGTCTCCTATGGTTAACTTTAATTTCTCAAAAGTGTCGGATTTCCAAGCTTTTAACCATTTTACTATCTTGCAAATTACCGCGAACTATATCTCACGTATATTAGTTAGGTATAAGACTCACTTCCCATCCTACCTTGTATAGTTCCTTCTTCTGCTCCTTGTTTTGAAACAGCTGGGGTGTTTCGAGGCCACTTTATCGTGATTATGAAAACCAAACAGACTACCGCCGTCAGGAAAGTTATGACCACAGCGACAACGATCAAGAGCTGCATTCGTTGGATTTTCCGGACATCTCTTCGCGAAACATTCGACGTCTTTGGTGGCGCTTGTCTTCTATTGCTGCCATCTTGATTGTCATTTCCCATATTAACTCTTTGTACTGCAACATCAGTCCCAGACTCGTCCTCGACGACGTGTTCGTATACTTCATCGACTTTAATTCTTGTTTTGGGTTGCAGCTCGAGGTAGACTCTCTCTGGCCCTGTTGGTGTCGCATACATGGTGGTCAGCTCAATGAGTTATTTAATTTAACTCGCCTTCAAACGACTGAACACTTTCAAACCTAGTAGCAATTACGCACTCATTTCATGGTCCAACGCAATTTATTAGCCGATGCCTTATAAATAGCTTTTAAAATAAGTATGTCTGCTAAAAGAAACGTAATAAGACAATATTTTAGCACGACGATCGCGATTAAACATACAAACGGACAAAGTAAAAGAACAAAAAAGAACATGAAGATTTGAAGACTACAATGGCCTCCTTGCTAAAATTTTCTCCAGTAGTTTTTTTTTTCCTTAAGTTCCTTATTCTAGAGAGATAATGCGATTCAGTTATGCGCATGTTACGGGGGATTCCAATTTGTTATGCTTAGTTAGTGATGCGCAAGTGGCTAATGAAAGGTTGTATTTAAAGTAGGGGTCCGCTGCAATATCCATCATTGTAGTGTTTAAATAAGTTGATTTGCCGGTTTATAGAGGAATTTCCTATACAACTGAATTAAATGCCAACAAAAAATGCTAAATGAAATGTAAGGTAATAATTCATTGATAAAATGTAAAGATAAGATGTGTTAAAGTAAAATTGGCAAGCTTAACTTAGTCTAGCAAAAATTAACATAGTGGAAAGTCACTGTTATTCACTGATCATATCAAGCTAATTATAATGATCATCAGATTAAGCCACTTTTCCTAAAATCCGTCTTGAAAATTATTTCCAGTTGAATGTTAGGAAAAGTGGCTAAATCTGATGAACATCGCTTAAACGGTTAAGTACTGTTTCAAAAACGGGCGGAAGTGTATTATCAAGTTTAAAAACTCGAGGCGAAGCCGATAATTTTTAAACCTGATAATACAGGACTGCAAGTTTTTTTGAACGGCTTCAAAATCTCTCTTCTTGAACTAATTTCAGATTCGGGGTTATTTTGGTCTAAAAATTGGACATTCATTAATTTATTTTGTTTTTTTTTTCTTTATGAATTATTAAACAAATGAGTTTTTGAAGGTAAATTTAAAATACCTTCCGTCCACTTTAACCGGCTAACATATATTTACTTGTACTGCGCAAATTTGGATAGTGCGGATAGCAATTGAAACGCCATCATGTCAAACTGAATCGAGAATTAAAACATAAAGAAAACAGCCGGAAAATGATTGGCTTGGGAAAAAGTAAAGTTTTAATTAGTTTCTTTACACTATGAGGCTCTAGTGTCATAATGCTCTATCAGTAAGGCGAGACTTTTTAACTAACGCTTTCTACAGATTCCACTTAAGTGCAAACAGAGTATAAAAATTCCACAACCATACAATCGCTCCGAGAAGTCACAAAAGGAGACCGAAAAATGTACGCAGGTCACGTTGTATTTAAGTAAAATTACGCCGTTTATCGGATCAAAATAATAACGAAATAAAATAGGACGTTAATATCATGAAACTTGATAACAAATCTAATAATAACAATAATATTATTATTAATAATAATAACAATAATAATAATAATAATAATACATATGTTTATTGCAGTTCTTATCTGGGTAAAACGTTTGCATAGAAATTATCTGACCATCACTATTACTCGTCACGTATGTGTCACTCATGTGTCACGGATGCTTGACATTTTATTCACGCGATTTATCCACGACAAGTCATCTGTTGTCTTTATATGAAAAATCCACCTCTGGCCCTTCCATTTGCTCTGTGGGTGACTGTACCAGGATTTAAGGGAGCTATATTACGGTGAGTTCCACATTTTTTGGTCAAAGCTGGGGCGAAATTATAACGAGTACTCTCGGTCATCTTTTGTCGTACTTGGAATGCTGGGAATTAAACGATTCTACCATTCAGGAAAAACAAAGCATTGAATGTCGTGTGTATGGCAATATGCCTTTCTTGTGAAATGGGTTCATCTCGGCTAAGCTGAACTTTCATATTAGGTGTTACCCTCCAAAGTAAGTGCAAGTTCAGTCAACATGCAAGACTGAAATTAGTCAAAGCAAACAGATGTTTGCACGTTTTAAGGTCTCTTAGAAGGGAGCAATACTCCCAAGTAGAGACAGACCATTTATTTAACTCCTTAGTTCAACCGAATTTTACATATTGCCTTTCTGTGTATAGAGCCTCTGAATCAGATTTGAATATCATACAACTTTTTTTGGATCGCTGCCACAAGCACCGTTTTGTTTCTTCTCCCGTTTCTATTAAGGATATTTATATAGACAGGACTGCAAGATTTTAAAGGCTATTACCCCTGTAGATAACCATCCGCTAGGCTCGTATTTACCACCAACAAAGGAGAATAAATATAATCTGCGTAGAAAACAGTGTGCCCTCCCCAAGGTTAATACCGAACGATTTATGACATCTTATGTAAATAGACTGATTTTTAAACACAAGATGAGGTAGTTTCTAGGTAGTATTCTATCATCCATTTATAGTTTAACTACTTTAATTTTTAGGGTAGATTTTTATTGAGTGCATGTATAGGCAACTGGAAAGTAGCAAAAGATATGTACTTTTATCTTCTGGTAATAAAGACTATTATTTATTCATTTATTTTATTTGTGCCCCTTGTACAGTCGAAACCCGCTTCATGGCCATTTAATACGGACACCTCATAATCACGGACAGTTTTCTTTGACCCCGGGGAAAGAAAGCCTTTATATTCTCGCTAAATTCAACCCCGCTTAATACAGTCACCCGTTGATGTGGACAACGGACACTTGTTTCCTGCCCAATCAACAGATTCTCATACAAAGTCAGCCTCGCTAATGCGGAAAATGTACTGTCAACTGTGTGCTGTAATAGCTAGGCCTTTCCTTTTGGAAGGTTAAACCCTCTAGTTGACATCACGTCAATGTTCCCCCAGTTCCAGAGCTACGGTAGACCGAGTTAACTGAGGATGAATTGTAACATTAAACTGATCAAACGAGTTATGTAAAGAACCGTGTTTTTTATTACGTAATGTTATATAATGAGCGACTTTTAGGCTTTTGAGTGTTTTCATTGACAAAGTCACTGACATTCCGCGGAATGAAGGCTTTCGTGAAAAGGCGAGAAAGGTATATAAAAGGGGCTCCTAAGTCGAGGAGGAAAGAAACGAAGAAACCGTTTCTAATTGATTCAGACGCCTAACTTTCCACGTACTTAATTCAGGTTATATCTATATACCATACTGGATTATAGCTTTTCATTTCGACATAAAAAGCTACCCGGTAGAGCATTACACCTATAGTGGCACAGAAATTTATCCTGTATGGGACACTTACAAGATCAGTGAGGCGCAACTTCAATTCGCTTTGTTACAGAAACCGCGGCGAAATTATCATTCTCGTGTGTGAACTGAGTTCCTATCCAGATAGGGTGGCGCAAAAACATATCTGATATGTGACGATCAAACTGAAAGGTGGATTTCCACTGTAGCGTAATTTTTACGCGCGTAAATAGAATAGAGACAATGTATGGAAGGTCACGGGTAAACGTAAAAGAAAGAACCTTGCTCAACTTATACGTTTACGCGTGATCTTTCATACATTGCCGTTTCATTTACGCGCGTACGCGGGTAAAAAAAAAAGCGACAGTGGAAATCAACCTTTACAGTCATCGTTGACCGTTATCCCAGGTGTATGTGTACAGAAGCTGTATCCGATACGACGTCCCTACCTGTCGAATGCACCATTCAGCATTTTGAAATCGATCAGGTCCGCAGCGTCCTGTTGCTGTTAAGGTCTAATAGTATCACCAGCAGATAAATAAAATTTGAATCGCGAACGGAAAATGCAATCTGCAAAATCACAAGCAACTTTCACAACCGTTTTAGCATGGACGAACAAAAAGTTACTCATTTGTTATTCAAAAGCAAGGTACTAAAGTGTACATAGACTGCGAGTAGTCGCTAAGATAGGCTGGGACCAGGATCCCCAGTGGAGGAAAAAGACAAAAAAAGGGGTCAAATAGGAAAAATATCGGCGAGAGAAGCAAGTCGAGCGGCACACCGTAATTTTTAGGGAGTTATTATAACTCCAAAAATGGAGTAAAAATTTTAGGTACAGGATAACCCCTTTTTTGGGGTTATTTTAACTCCTAATTTAACTCCGAATTTGGGGTCATTTTTACTCCTGAAAAAGAGTTCTTTTTACTCCCAGTCTTGGAGTTAAAATTACTCCGAAATGGGGTTACTTGTACTCCTTACAGGGGTTGTTTTTACTCTTTTGGAGTTAATTTAACTCTGAAAGTGGAGTAAAAATTTTAGGTACAGGATAACTCCTTTTTTGGGGTTATTTTAACTCCTCAATATCTGGGGTCACTTTTACTCCTGAAAAGAGTTCTTTAAACTCCTTTTTGGAGTTAAAATAACTCCACGAAAAATAACTCCACTGTAAGGAGTTAAATTAGCCCCACTAGAGGAGTTATTATAACTCCCTGAAAATTACAGTGTAGCCTGCTTCATAACCCCAATTACGCGTCCCCGTTTGTTATGAAACTTGAGAAATTGCTTGGCAGCCATCGTACAATTTCAGAAGAAGCAATCTGATACTTATACGTATTCCATCTTTTAGTATAATAAATATCATGAAATATTCAATAGCCTACAGAGGGGCAATTATATGGAACCGTTTACCAGAAGAGTGCCGCAAAGCAGTATCCCTCGGTAGTTGGTATTCATGAGCAGAATGCAATTAAGGATATTGATTTTAGTAACCTGTACAGTAAGAGTTAATTTTTAAAAGTATTTTAAGATTTTTTAGTGTTTAACTTATTTTAATCGAAAATTTGTATAATTATACATCCTATACACGACCCCTCAAGCTACTAAGCTTTAACTATCATCGTGTATAAATAAAGGTTTTGATTGATTGATTTGATTGTCAATGACAAAAACACATCATTTTGTCAAACAAATTTTCTCTCCCAAGAATTACAATGCATATCAAACGTTACAAACAACAAAAAATGAACTTTGAAAAATTGTTGGCTAACAAGTTTTCAAAAACCACAATTGCAATCCGTTTTGCTCTTCTTAAGTTTTCATCAGCACTTTCTTTTATTTTCGCTGTGTTATTTATACTGTACCTTCTTTTACTGTTTTAAGCGGTCATTTTTTATTTCACTCAGTTTGGTGGCATAGTTTCCACTGTTTGAATTCTTGGACCATTATACGTTTCTACGTAACTGCCTACCTACTCCTCCCCTAAGCCAACATTAACACCTGCTTCTCACTTAGGGCAAAATGTTGGCCTAGGGGAGGGGTAGGTGGGCAGTTTCCCTCCGTTACACAGCTCGTTTAAGTTAGAGTACGCTTTATAACTAAGTTTTGTACCTTCTGATCGTCATCACTTTTACGCCTTTCGTCTTTCTCAGTGGACGTTTCTTGCGGCCTCGCTGCTGGTCATCTTTGGATGTCTATTTAGCGTGTTCCAAACCCAAACGTCTCTTCTCAAACAGTCAACATATGCTCCTGTAATCGTGATGGGAAGCGGCATGTCCATCATGTACCTCATGACTTTAACATTTGCAACGGAACTTACTGGAGAAGATAAGGTAAGATGTTACTATAGCAATCACAAACTTCTCGAGGATGATCGCACTCTGCGAGCCAATTAGACTACGAGCAGTCTCTCTTTTTTTCTCAGTCCGTCGAGCGAAACGCGCGAGACACGAAAATGACACGCGCGAGACGGGAGAGGCGCGCGCGCGTGAACTGCCTTTACTAGATCTGAAGAAAGATAGAGACTGCTCGCAGTTTACGAGCAAATACTCGAGGGTCTCAATGGGGCCGTCAAACGACCTAAATTTCCACTTAATAATTGTCAACCGTCAAAAGTTACCACCCCTTTAACACCCTCATTGTCAGGGAAAACAGTCTAAAAACAGAAACTCACTTCCTTTGCTGCTGTTCCCGCCAGTAAAGGAATGTTCATGAATGGTACTTAGAACAATAGAATGTACAGACGTCGAACCTTCATGTGCGGGCTTGGCGTCTTCATGGTCCTCGGTACAGACAGATAAGCTCAGCGACTGCCCTAACAGTGGGTGGGTGGCCCAAGCCTGGGAGGCAAAACTAGTGGGGTAGAGAGGGGGTATTCTGACACAGCCCCTTCAGTAAGGAGCAGTGTTTACTAAAGGCTTTGACTGGCAAGTACATTGTTCTTACTTTGCCCGAGCCAACTGAACCAGGCCTCTGCTGACAACAATTATCATGATAATTGCAGAGCACAGAGGGAGGTGCAGACAGTTACCCAGTGTCCTGGGTGGGGAGGGTGAAATTCTTGGTAACAAGGACATGCTTAGCTGAGGACCTGTAGACACTCACTGAAGCCATGTTTACATCAATTTAGTCAGATATATATGTATAGTGTTACTATTTTTATTATAGCAGTACAAATGTCTGGATGCCCAGAGTAAAAAATGAAAGCTTTGGCTGTGTGGCAAACCATAACCAGCCGCAGCATCGACTAAAATTTGTAGTAACAATTACACAATAATTTGTGCAATTATTATTATTGATATTATTATTATTAGCTTCATTTAAAATATATCTGGATGCTATCTGAATGTATCATCCTCATTGCCACCACTACCACCACCATCATCATCATCATCATCATCATTTTCATCATACAGTGTGTATCATGATTATTTAATTTCCTTGTATTTTTTAATTCCTCATCAGGTTTGAGCGAAAGTGAATATGTACGCTACGTGTTTTTTTTTCTCCTAGGACTATTCACACTAATTGGTTCACTGATGGTTTTAGTTTCAAATGCATCAAACTTGTGTTTGTGTTCTGCAAAAGGAGGTTGGTGTTATGTACGTACAGCAACCCTCTGTATCAATTATACTTGGTAGTAGGTTGAGTTTGATCGTCCAGGTGAACTTAGTCGTGAATACATGTAGGACTGTTGTTGTTGACAGTAACTGATGTTCTGACAACCTTTGCGGTAGTCATCTTCTGAGTCAAGGTGAGTTGTAGCACGTCACTTGATGGTATTATACTCTGGTTATTGACCTGATTGGTCAATATTGGCCGTCTGTCAGTTAAGCCGTGATGTCATTGGTTATGAACACTCATCAAACTACTTTTGAAATGACTCCTGGGTTCAAACCTTTCACAGTTATACTTAGCAGCTTGTGAAAATAGCACTATCAACACTTTTAAGACTCTGCAAGTGAGCTTCTGTCGATGAGAGGTGTCTGTCTCAAAGGGTAAAGGGATGGAATGGGTATACTTCAACTCCCCCCCTCCCCTCCTCCCCACAGATGCCACAGGTCCACTTTTATGTTGACCAATAATTTGAAATGAAGTGGATGAATGAGAAAAATATTGTTTCATTCTTAACTCCACTGGTTGTGTAATAAACTACTGTTTACTATTAACTGTCATTACAGTATGTGGTCCTTGGTCCGCGGAAGTCCCCGATACCCTTGGTCCGCGTCTTTTCCGAAAATGATAAAATATTTCGTCAAGAAAAAAATTACGTTGAATAATGAAAGATATCGTGATTTACTGATTAGCATTCTTTCATATGACGAAGTTTCAGCTTTCTTGCTGCGGGTGAAGACGCGAAATTAAAGTTTGTTGACAGGTAGGTTAATTTGTCTTCCTTGAAGTTTGGAGTTTTGCGGCAACGTAAATTACATGGTCATGTTTACTTAGCCTGCGAATAACTAAAACGCAACGGGAAGACTTGCCTTTTGGCAGAACAGGTTTTCAGATCAACATATTTCTTCTGTTGGAAGCACATTGCTGTAGACTCTGAATTTTTTGTTTTAGCGACTGTTGAAAAATATCACCAAATTTCGCTTAGCGGACCTTGGTCCGCGGCCTACGACCTTGGCTGAATAAAACTTCCCAAAGTAAAAAGTGACGGCCTTTGTTTTCGAAGAATGTTTTGAAAGTCGTCCCTATACATGTCTACAAGTTCTCTTTTTTTAATACCTCGGATACATACAGAGTTTTTGGTAATTATTTTCGACCGCGCTAAAAACCGCTCGTCGACGCTCGTGTGGGAGACTCGAGGAGACTGTTGTCTGAAGTCTTTGAAAGAAAAGCAGATTATTTTATGCTCAAAACATCTTCCGAAAAAAACTTTAGCTTAATTGCATCAAGAAAAGGAAAAAAAATACAAGAAATACTGTGAAAATCACGTTTTCGAGTAGAAACTATAACCTTTTTACGTTTTTATCGTGCTGCTTACCTGAGACGCGGACCAAGGACCAGATCCGCGGACCAAGGACCATCGAAAACGGTCGCCTTTTTGCGAATTCCAAGCAAAATATTTATGTCTGGAACTGGAAACTTCAGGATTATCGACAGGAACATAAAAGCTATCTTCAGAGAGTATTTCAGCTCGTTACGTGAAGATTCGGGTAAGATATTCAAGTTAATGACTTTTACACGCGGACCAAGGACCACATACTGTACTACCAAAAAAATAATACACCAGAGATACTATTCCCACCCTTAATTTACATTACAATACCCGAGGGTGAATACCTGCTTATTCAGGAATGTTAGTGCCTCCATCATAAGTTTACTATGCATAGGCAATGTCATGTAGTTTAGCTATTATATAAAAATAATTACACCGTACGCGCGTGCTGATGTATAACATTTTCAGGCTGCACACTGCAGTCTGCATTTGTCATACACGGTACGCGTATGCATTGCGTCGTTAATGGCGAGAGAGTGGTATGAGAAAATGTATGGGTCTTCAATAAAAATTCAAAATACAATTACTCCGACTTGAGACATGTCCAGTAGTGATAAAGCTATACTTCTTATATAAAAACAAACGAAAAAGCCATCGGTATACTTACATGAACTTCCCGCGATGTTCGATGTTCGAGGCTCCAAAGTTATCACCGTGACTTCTAGTTTGGCTCAAAATATGGCGTAATTCATGCAAAATGTTGCCGATTTAAGGAACAATCAATCATTCGAGTGGTCAAGTAGCTCACACTTGCATTGAATCTGATTGAATACAGGGAAGTTCGATCTATAGCAAATCGGCCATACAAAAAAACAAAAACAAAAACAAACATTTCTTGTACCTCAAAGTGCGCTTGAAAATTCATATTTTGGTCGTCGAGTCTGTGATCTGAGACCACCTAGAAGCTAACAGTGAAACTCCAAACTACCGCGCGGCCATATTTATTTTTCTTATCCAGGTCCCCTCGTTCCAAAGAAGAAGCCTTGAATATATTTACTTTCTCGCGCGAAAATTGCACAATTAAAACACAATAATCATCAAATGCTGAAACACTAGACTGAAACTGAGGGTTTACCTTTTCCCCGAGTCTACTTCTTCTCTCGTTCCCCAATGTTGAGATTCGCGTACGTTTGAAAATGGGTGGGGTGCATGAATCAACATTGGCCATGCGTAGCGGGTCGTAACGTGACAAGTGTTTCAACAAATGTGACGAGTATTGAAGATCATCCAGGCAGCAATGAACAGTTTATTTTTCAAGTGCAATTAAGAAAAAACTCTTTTATTCAATGGATAGTATGCGTACATCAAGTACATCATTCCTCTCTGTAATTAATGCGAGCAGGATGCATGGATTACGAACGATTTTTATAATGGGAGTAGGACTCTGATTTTCTACATTCGTCACTGAATGTCTAAAAAATCATTCAGGCTACTAGCCACTTGACCTTGAAGCCGCCAAGATTTTTGAACGAAATTCCTTTTTCCCTCTTCTCTACATAAAGAAGGTCGGCAGTTCTTAGGCTCTTCCAGACTTTGTAGGGACTTGTCTCCTCCATTTCCTTGAAATTGTATAGCATCTCTAAAGTCTAGCATGTTGGGTAGTGGAGTCTAATTATAAGAGTTTATTTAATAAAGGATTGTAACTGAACAATAGAAATGACCATTTCAGCCACTTTTTAGTTGTCCCTCCGTAAAACAGAAAGAAAGAAAAAAAAACCCGTAAATTTACAAAGGTTAGAAATGAGCATTAAGAGAGTCGCCTGAAAGAAGCATGACGTCAGGATTTTAAGAATTTGTAAAGTACGGGATTCGTTGGGATCTTTCTAGACTGCGAGCAGTCTCTCTTCTGCTCGAAAATCTGTAAGAGCGCGTGCGCGATTGCACACTCTTATTATTGCGCCCGTTCTCACAGATTTTCGAGCAAAAGAGACTGCTAGCGATTTTTTAAAGGTCTTTCAAGAGAGAAATATAAAAAGAGTGTCGTTTTGCTAAAAATCAGTTCTTTCGTGCAAATAATTATGTTCTAAGCCAAATTTATAAGAATATGTTTGGTCAAATATATCTAAATTCACGAAGAAAAGTATCCGCGCTTTGTAGTCGTCAAATTCAGTTTTGGAAGCAAGGACCAACGTTACAAAAAAGGACCAGATTCAGCTATATGTTGAAATATTAACAAAAGAAGCATAGCTGATTTTGCAGTGGGGAATATATATTTTTTGTTACCAATATTTCAGAAGGCACGGCCCTCCTTCTTCAGGGTCTTCTCATACAAACACAATAATAAGTTTAAGCTAAGACGTTACAATTTGAAATAAAGGATAGCGTGCAATATGATACTATGATTAAAACGTAAAAATTTAAATAGGAAAAAGTGAACGTTGAAAGTATATGAAAACAAGAACCGTTGAAGTTGTGATATGAAAGAAATTTGAAATGTAAAAACAGTATTAAGAAAATAAATACAAGTGGAAGAAATAACGAATGTATTACATTTCATCTTTCTTATTAATACCTAAGGATTCAAGAGTTTTGCCTCTCTCGGTGAGGTATGATTCGCTAGCTTTTCGTTCACGTCAAGCTTGTCCAGCAAATCATATTACATACGGTTTAGTGCCAGAACAAATTGCAACAGAAAAAATACAACTGAGAGTTTTAAACGGTGGCAGGTCTCTCCAATTAAACCGCATTTCAACATTTTCTATCAGAATACTGGATCCCTAATCCCCTCGAAACACTATTGATCCCGATCCCGCGGCTTGTGACCTCAAGATCCTGGGCCTACATGTGTTCCCTGATCCCGCCCAATCTTTGGCCTTTGATCCCTGAACTCATAGAGCTCGTTACGTTACACTAAGGGACGTTTTCTTCGTGAATTCAGATATGTTTGACCAAACACTTTCTCTTTGCCTCAGATCATGAAACGTTATAGTGGAAGGATTTGTATGGGTGATTTTGTAAGGGCGTAATAATTATTGTAATACTACTAATATATCTCATATTATTTGTACGAACAGACCGGTTTTTAGAAAGATCCTAGACGCCAAATCCTCCTCCAGAGCCAACCGAAATTATCTGGGTTAAAATATTTTTTCAAATTGCCCGATCTTGCAAATAATGTAACAAAATTAGATAGCAACAGTACCATTTTGCACACTTCTATGCATCCAGATACATAGTTTCACGCAATTTATTTGAAAATACAACTTAACTTCTATACAATCCAACTTTTTTCTCCTTAAATCATTTTGTCTGTGTGTGGGTACCCATTACGAGTAAATAACACCGACAAACAAAGGCAGTGCCCGCTTCATTGCAACAAGACGACAAAGCCTGGCAACTGAATTTCGAAATCAAATGATCATTTTACTCGAAGGGACTAGGGCTATTCTTAAGACCAGCACCTTTTTGACCTAGAGGGGTTAATATCGCAAACAAAATGTTTTAACTGGAGAAATGAAAAATAAAACGTTTTTGTTTCCTCTCGTCAGGCGGCCAGTGATAATTGCAGGCACCTATGATGTCGCAATAGTGTGCAAAGTAGACATTGCGCAGTGCAAGACAAGGGTACGGATGGTTCGTCCGTGAAGTAAGGCTTTTCTTCATATCTTTGACTAATAATTAACAAATAGTTTTAGCCACTCTGAGAATAAATCGCCTTTATTATTATTATAATTATTATTATTATTATTATTTTTGTTGTTGTTATTATTATTATTATTTCTGCTGATTAACGTTCATTGCATTCGATCGCGGATTACGATACTACATTAATATACATAAAAGTCCTTGATATTCTACAACAGGACACTCTTAATAATGATCAGTAATAAGCCGAGAGTAGAAACAACTTCTCTTTTTATCATGGCCTTGGTTTCTTGGTTTAGACAGATAATTTCACGATTTTTACAAGTCCGTTGTCATTTGAGTTACCTCCACTCACGCCTGAACAATTCGAGCCACTACAGTAAGAGCCCCCTCCCCCTCCTGCTTGGTTTGGGTGTGTGCCGCTACCTCCCCCAGAGTATCCACCACCTCCTCCTGATGCACCATTATCCTCGGCTCCCCCTCCGCCACCGCCAAACCCTCCTACGGCCCCAGGCGGAGGCCCCCCGTTGTAGCCACTATTCATTCTTCCAGCACGACCACCAACCCAGCCCTGAGCACGCGATCCACCCCTCTCACCATGCTCGGACCCGGCCCTGGAACAACCTTGGCCTAACCATCCCGCACCCATTCCCCCATGCCAACTAGCGCCTGCAGTGTTACACTGACCAGGATTCCCTCCAGTTCCTCCGGTACGAACATAACCTAAAATCCTTCCAACGCTACTGGTGCCGCTAGTACCCGCCTGACCATCCTCCCCGATATACCCGCTGGATGCACCCCCTCCTCCTCCGGCAGCTAACAAAAGCACGTTACTTGTTGTATAAATAAAGCTCCCTCCGCCTCCCCCGGTACCAGCATTGTCCTCTACGGACAGTCCCAGCTGAGCTGCTGTCAAGGTAGTGGACTGTCCTCCTTTTACTTCCACTGAATCTCCTCCTCTTTGTCCCACCACAATATTCAGTACAGTTCCTTTATTCAAGGTAAACGTGCCCTCTTTGTATGCACCTTTTCCACCGTAGTAAGTTCCGGGATAACTTCCGTAGTTTGTGGAGTGCGTTCCTCCTCGTGCTCCCCAGGCTCTGATTCGATAGCGAGTGGTTTTTGGCACTGTGAAAGTCTGAATGCTGCCGGAACGCCCTTGTCCATTCGTTGTAAACGACCAAGAAGCTGATAATGACAATTTATTGTATTTAATAATATACATGAAAACATTTCTTGAATCTGATTGGCTGAGAGCAGTACATGTTTTAGTAAACTGAAAACACAGTGCAAAAAACGAGGAAAAATAATACAAAAAGAAGGAAACATAATGCAAATTTCTTAGAGAATGGAAAACTGTGATTGGCTAATAGACAATAAAAATATATAAGAACCAATCAAGTGCTGCCAGCTACTGGTATCCAAAGCTTTCAAACAAAGCCAGGCAAGTAATTTTTTTATGTTTATTATTAAAAAGTGATCATGCAACTTTTCTCATTCAATTTGGAATTTATTTGCATTCGTGCGTTTAAATTGTATTCGTCCTATGGGCTCATGCACTGAGTTTTGATACTTTTTGAAAAAAGACGTTCATGCAAATAAATTCCAAATTGAACTTGAAGTCGTATGATGACCTACACTAATATTTGCGGTCTAAATTATATTTAAAATAATTAAAAAGTAATATCAAAACCCATCAGTTGATAATCAGTTAGGGTGATAATCAGAACTGAAGTGAGGGCTTCATTGTGGCAGACGAAACTTAATGGCCGGTGGCTGTTTGCGAGGAGTTAGCATATGCGTGAAATCAAGGCTGTAGAGGTTACAGTTTCTTCTCGCTGAGATCATCCCTCGACACAACAGACCAGACTGATTGTGATCAAGGACTTTTTAAAGCGATGTTACTCGAGAAGATTTGCAACGACAATTTTTATGGCGACAATGTTGCAAGATCAGAAATGCTGCAACGCTGTGTTGCGCTAAAAATCGTCGTTGCGAATAGTCCCATGTAACATTGCCTTTACAAAGGGAATCAATGCCTCCTTAATGATATCACCATTGTCTTAAAGATAAACACTTCAGTCAAAGAATTAGAAAAGGTATCAATTGTCAAGAGATATTGGAATTGAATCAGGAATATTCCGCGACACTGAAAGACGCCGACAATTCCAGTCGTTATAATTGTCTTAAAATGAGAAAATAGAGACTTCACAACGACTATCGTCTTACCGGGCAGCATCAGAAATGATTAAATAACTGAATTGTCATGGAATTTTTGCTTGTTTTTTTTTAATTTTTATAATTTTTTTATTATTATTATTTTTTGGTGGGTGGGTGGGTGGGGGGGGGGGGGATCAAATATGAGAGCTACTGATTGGTGTGTATGCAGGGTAATGGATGTAGCAGAACGATTTTTATAGATTCCAAGGTTTTGTTAGGATGGTCAAATAGGCAAAGGCAAATAAACAATTGGGCTGGATTGATGATTTTGTTGATAAGCATTTACAATGGAAGAAGTTTACGTTCACAGATGTCCAAGATTTTGATTCATTGAATATACGGATATCATCGAGACAAAATAAAGAATGGTTATTGAACTTCGAGTCGTGCAATTTGGTCTGAAATCATACGCGTGATTTTAAAATCGGACAAGCGCGCAGCGCGAGTTCGATTTGAAGTCACAATTGTGATTTCAGACCAAAATTGCACGACACGAAGTTCAGTTACCACTTTATTACAGCCATTTTGAAATCGCAGAATTCAGTCAGTACCAATATTTATTTGACCTTGTAGCCGGTTTGTTGAAAGCGGGACGAGAAGGCTTTTACATCTCTTTTTGTACCCGAAAGAGAAATGATGCAATATAAAAGCAAAAATGGTGCGATAAAAAACAAAAAAGACGCAATTTAGAACATGAACGACGCGATTTAGAGCAAAAAGATGGTGTGATTCGTGAATAAATCAAAGCCTAAAGTGAGTGTCTAAAGCTCCTATGCTAAGAGCGTCCTTGGTACCAAGACTTTGACCCTCTCCACCCAGGACAATGGGTGACCGTCTACACCTCCCACTGAGCACCGCAATTATCATGATAATCATTCTCAGCAGAGGCCTGATTCAGCTGGCTTGGGTAAACTAAGACCAAGGTACTCGCCAGTCAAAGCCTGCACTGAACACTGCTGTTTACTGAAGGGGTTGTGTCAAAACAGCCCCCTCCCTACCCCACTAGTTTTGACCCCAAGGCCGGATCCACCCGCCCACTGTTAGGGCAGTCCGTGGGCTATCCACCTGTACCGACCAAGACGTCAAGCCCCCAACATTTTTGGGCACCGGGCTGGCCTGGAGCCGGGCTTCGCCCGGCGCCAGGCGAAAACCCAGTGACCACGTTTTAACGAAATCAGACAGATATATGTTGTCTGTGTTTTAACATGGTCTCTTTTAGGGGTCAAAAAAAGCTTGGGCCCCGCCCAGATCGGTCTCCTTTATGGGTTTAATTCCAAATTTCCGACGAGCATCCCCACCCCTTCCATATGCGGAGTCTCCCTCCCCCCCCGGGGGTTGCAGTTTGCTTACTTAATTGAATTACGAGAATAAAGATAACCTGTTTTTGCTGATTACAGAGAGATACGACTAAATCGGATTGAAACAGTAAGAAGAAACAATATACTTCCAAATGAGTGCAAATGGTCTAGGTTTTAACGGCCCGTAGTAGCTGTTAACGATCGTTAAAAAACCTGAATAACAGTGTCGAAAATTTGCATATTTTAGCCGGTAACGGTCGTTCAAAGATGAAATGCTGAGAATGGCAGTAAAATAAACTATTTCCTCATTCTAACTGCAATTTAGTTATAAGGATGGATAGTAGTATTGATGATATAAATACAAGGCAAAAGTGTTTTCGAGTCTGAAATCGAGTGGAACGCTCAAACTGCTCGGTAATCGAACTTTATCGAACTCAATCGAACCTAATCGAACCGGTCAGTATAAAACACGGACTGCAGACTGCGGACCACGGACTGTGGACTGCTTATAAAACACGGACTAGGTATAAGATGCAGAATAGAAACTACGGACTGAGTATAAAACACGGACTACGGACTGTGTATATAAAAACAGCTTTTAAGTTCGCTCATAGTTGCAGTCGAGGTAGGTGAAGCAACAACTGAAAAGATGCGTCACCGGCGGGGAGAATAAAAGAAAACAGAGCCCTGTAACATCTCGTCTATTTGATAATCAAGTGCCCCGGCCTCCCTTCACGCACTCAAAATTTGCAAAGACGTCTTCTTTTAAAATTTCAAAATAGGTGACAGTGCACCCTTTAGTCAAAAAACTTACCACAAGGACATGACCCTGCTGTCAAGGAGAAGTCGTCAATTGCTATGTCACCAGTGTAACTGCTTCCCACTACGCCTTCAAATGTTACCTGTCAAATGTGCAATCAGTCCGGAAGAGTCGCTGTTGTTATTAATGTCTTGAAATTAATGAAAAATTATCTTCGAATTTGTCAAAAAACTACAAACTTAACAACAGAAATAAGGAAATGTCGGCTAATAGCAAAACAGATCCTCTTGGAAACACCAAGCGCATCATATTTTGCACTACATTTACGTACTTACTTGCACCACTATGAGTAAGAAAGAATAATCTTGCTATGACTAAATAATGTTACCAAATGGTACATCACTTATATTTCATGTGTGCTTAATTCATAATTAATGATAAAGATGAAGTATTAAAACGGATGCAGTCTTGTCGACTTTTTTAGTTTTTCATTACAGACCGAAGTACAGAAACTTATGGCTAAAGTAAGATTCGCAGAACATAGACCCGAGAACCGAAAGACGTCTTCTACATGGATGGTGGACCTGCGCACCCTTCAGATCAGAAAAGTCTTGTTATTGAAGGTGCTTTCAGTAAAACTGAAATTACTACCACTTAAGGATCGCAGATAGGAATCTACGTAGTTTGTAAAAATTTAACTAAATAACAGCGAATGATGGCCAGGATTGGTGTAAACTGTCAGTTGTAAACATTTGTAACATACTTTCAACGGTGAGCACAAGTTCGGAACCCTTTATTAAAAAATTCCCGGACCCGCTGCTGTATGGCAATTAAATTAACAAAAAAAGTGAGCTATTGGTGGCTTATGGCTCCCAACCCGGTTGGCTTCCCCAATTACCGCTCTCAGAGAACAGCGTTTTACCACCATTGATGGGGTCATTAAAGTTTAAATTCTAATTTTACTTTCAATATTTTCATTATCCTAATTCATTGTTAAGCAATGAGTTGATAAAAATAAAGATTCTGTTGTTGTTATTGTTGTCGTTAGAAGAGACACAAAAATAACGCATGGCTTACCCTATGCAATCCCTCGATAGCTGATACATTTACGCAGGCTTTACGCCACATGCCTCCTTTATCACCACGTGCAAAGAACACTAAGTTCCCACTTACGTTGACTTTCAGGCTTTCAGTAGTTGCACCAGACATATGGTAATAGAACTGAAGGCACATATTCCCAAAGAATTTCAGTGGAGGACTGTACAATTTTGCGTTATCACCTGGTTGTCTTGGACTGGATGCTTCTATATACATGTAATAACCTTATAGGGATGAAGATGGTTAGAGTGTAGCAACTTAGTCTTTTTCGGTAGAGGACGGCCCGATTTTTTCATATCGTCTAGCTCTCCTGTGGACTAAATATTTCTAAAAAATGCACATGTAATAACCTACAAAGAGGAAAAACTGTAAGGAAAGCAACAGGCAAAACAAATTGACCAGAAGGCACTGAAAAAGTGTCCAGTTGACTTAAAATTACAGTATTCCAACAACGTTAGTTCAGCTTAAATGACGTAGAATGATCCTATAAGTAAGTTCCCAAGTTTCTTTTTATTCGTTTTATTATTTTTTTTAAAGACAGACGTATTATATTCATGGTAGAATAAGAGGGCAAATGACAACAAAGCCAACGGATGTAAAGAGTAACTGCAACGTTGTAGTTGCACCGATCCGAAGACGCAGTCGAAATTAGATACTCTCGCCTATATTTAATACACCTGTTCAACGTACAAGCAACAAAAAAAAAGAAACAAAAACGAGCAGTTTAATCTAAGAAAACAACAGCAACAACAAAAAAAGAGTAGAAAAGAGTGACATGTAATTAAATTTGCAATTAAGACTAAAACTAGCGATATTTTCAAGCAAAAAATGAAGTAGAAATGCCGACCAACTGACTTCTTAATTTGTTAAACGTTACAATTCTCGTTGCTAATAGCACGGCTAGTTAGATGTACTGATGAATTGGTTTAGAGCTTACCTGTCATGTTTCCTGTGGTGTGATCAAAGGAGGGTCCTGTTTCATCAGAAGGCGTGCTTCCTTTGTGTCGAGTCCAGTTAAAAATGTCATCTTTGCCTTGCACGAAACCGCACAATGAAACATCAAAGTTGCATATTATTTCTAAGTTAAACAAAACAAATGAATTCTCTTATTAAAAGTTGCGCCTTTTTTTCCCGGGGTCAACGATCACCTCAAAGGCATGATACGATCCTAGAAAGTACAATTACACAGGCTGACCACGAGTTAGTTAACAGCGGTGAGGCTTAAATGCAAGCGTAATCAGGGAACGTGGTCTCCAAGTAATATTGGCATTCAGGTCTTCTAAATTGACTAGAAAAGCATCCAAGAATGGCTCGGCTGCTATATTTTCTAGGAGGAGAGGTGCATCGTTTCCAAAATAATTGCGTTGAAGGGCTTAACTGCGGGCTTTATTTATTTATTTACTTATTTTTTGCTTCCTGCGACCGAGGGGGCCTTCGGAGGCCTCCCTCTATAACTTCAAATGCGTTCGTGATAGGCAACTAAAAATTACACAGAATAATGTACCAGGAGCCTGTGGTAATGTACCCACCATTTTCAACATGGAGGCATAATTTGATTGACACGGTGACGTAATCTGACGTCATTATGACGCCATATTGTTAAGTTTTTTTGGCAGAGGTCAAATTCTACCATTTTTTCTCCTCAAAGCGAAAAATACTTAAATTGAAAGGTAACTGACAAAAAAAAAGTTGGCTGCACAATTTTTATTCTGCTTTCAGTGAAATCACGATGACGTCATTTATTGTAAACAAAGATCTGGAACCATCCGCCATCTTGGGTCCGCCATTTATTAATCAATTAATTAAATGTATATCCATTTTACTTAAAACCCGAGTAAATCGAAAAAATCCTGATGGAAGAAATGATCTGCGTAAATTTTGAATTTTGTGGTTAGCTGCTGCGAGTCCTCAGGAACTACGTATCCGATTCTTGTCAGTAACTGTTTGTGTTATGGCTTGAAAGGAGTGGCGCGGTAATTCCAAGATATTTGAGGAAGAAGGGCTTAGTAGAACGTTTCTCAGGAAGATGCGATTGTTTCTTTTTACTTTCTATAACATAAACTAGAATTTTATCTCTTCTTTAGTCGAAATTTCAAAATTCGATCCATTCTGTCGTATATATTCTGTTTTCACACCATAAAGCAAAAGCAGTTGTTCGAAGTTCAAGTAAAGTTTATTTTCTTACTTATGAAGAAGCAAATTACGAAACGTCACAGACGGCCTTTCCGGGAGACAGGTACCTAGCAATATTAACACAAATTCCTTGCTGGTGGCAAGCAAGGCTGCTATTGCTACGAGACATTTATTTGAGATGGGACAAAAAATCACAAAGATTAAAGAATTAGATTCCCGATCCAATATAAAAAAGTAAAATATTACTGTTATCATGACAGTGTAACTTGTGGCCTTATACGAATTTCTTTCCAGCTGAGTATAAATACAAGACATATGTTTATGGCGATTGTGGCTCATTGGCTTTGTTTGCATTAATCGCGCTGGCCGCCGGTTTTACGATTTATCACCGATTCCAAATTTAATTGTACTTCCTTCTAGAAGTGAGTCATACCATAACACTGGTGACCATCTCCCGTGAATCCTGGCTGACAGCTGCAATTAAACTGTCCAGGGGTATTTATGCAAGTTGCATTTTGGTGGCAATCATGGCTACCGTTGCTGCATTCATCGATATCTAATTTTAAAAAGGGTAAAAAATGTATTCTAAGACATAATTCAAGATCGACATAAACTTTCAGATCAATTGAAAATCGGGCAATATTATACCATCACACTGGCGGCCATTTCCTGCAAATCCTGACTGACAACTGCAATTAAAGCGTCCAGCGGTATTTGCACAAGTTGCATTTTGGTGGCAATCATGGCTACCGTTGCTGCATTCATCGATATCTAATTAAAGAGAAGGGTAAAAAAAATGTAAAACATAATTCAAGATCGACATAAACTTTCAGATCAATTAAAAATCGGGCAATATTATACCATGACATTGGCGGCCATTTCCTGCAAATCCTGACTGACAACTGCAATTAAAGCGTCCAGCGGTATTTGCACAAGTTGCATTTTGGTGGCAATCATGGCTACCGTTGCTGCATTCATCGATATCTAATTAAAACGGAAGGGTAAAAAAATGTAAAACATAATTCAAGATCGGCATAAACTTTCAGATCAATTAAAAATCGGGCAATATTATACCATGACATTGGCGGCCATTTCCTGCAAATCCTGACTGACAACTGCAATTAAAGCGTCCAGCGGTATTTGCACAAGTTGCATTTTGGTGGCAATCATGGCTACCGTTGCTGCATTCGTCAATATCTAATTAAAGAGAAGGGTAAAAAAATGTATTCTAAGACATAATTCAAGATCGACATAAACTTTCAGATCAATTGAAAATCGGGCAATATTATACCATCACATTGGCGGCCATTTCCTGCAAATCCTGACTGACAACTGCAATTAAAGCGACCAGCAGTATTTGCACAAGTTGCATTTTGGTGGCAATCATGGCTACCGTTGCTGCATTCATCGATATCTAATTAAAACGGAAGGGTAAAAAAATGTAAAACATAATTCAAGATCGACATAAACTTTCAGATCAATTAAAAATCGGGCAATATTATACCATGACATTGGCGGCCATTTCCTGCAAATCCTGACTGACAACTGCAATTAAAGCGTCCAGCGGTATTTGCACAAGTTGCATTTTGGTGGCAATCATGGCTACCGTTGCTGCATTCATCGATATCTAATTAAAACGGAAGGGTAAAAAAATGTAAAACATAATTCAAGATCGGCATAAACTTTCAGATCAATTAAAAATCGGGCAATATTATACCATGACATTGGCGGCCATTTCCTGCAAATCCTGACTGACAACTGCAATTAAAGCGTCCAGCGGTATTTGCACAAGTTGCATTTTGGTGGCAATCATGGCTACCGTTGCTGCATTCGTCAATATCTAATTAAAGAGAAGGGTAAAAAAATGTATTCTAAGACATAATTCAAGATCGACATAAACTTTCAGATCAATTGAAAATCGGGCAATATTATACCATCACATTGGCGGCCATTTCCTGCAAATCCTGACTGACAACTGCAATTAAAGCGACCAGCAGTATTTGCACAAGTTGCATTTTGGTGGCAATCATGGCTACCGTTGCTGCATTCATCGATATCTAATTAAAACGGAAGGGTAAAAAAATGTAAAACATAATTCAAGATCGACATAAACTTTCAGATCAATTAAAAATCGGGCAATATTATACCATGACATTGGCGGCCATTTCCTGCAAATCCTGACTGACAACTGCAATTAAAGCGTCCAGCGGTATTTGCACAAGTTGCATTTTGGTGGCAATCATGGCTACCGTTGCTGCATTCATCGATATCTAATTAAAACGGAAGGGTAAAAAAATGTAAAACATAATTCAAGATCGGCATAAACTTTCAGATCAATTAAAAATCGGGCAATATTATACCATGACATTGGCGGCCATTTCCTGCAAATCCTGACTGACAACTGCAATTAAAGCGTCCAGCGGTATTTGCACAAGTTGCATTTTGGTGGCAATCATGGCTACCGTTGCTGCATTCGTCAATATCTAATTAAAGAGAAGGGTAAAAAAATGTATTCTAAGACATAATTCAAGATCGACATAAACTTTCAGATCAATTGAAAATCGGGCAATATTATACCATCACATTGGCGGCCATTTCCTGCAAATCCTGACTGACAACTGCAATTAAAGCGACCAGCAGTATTTGCACAAGTTGCATTTTGGTGGCAATCATGGCTACCGTTGCTGCATTCATCGATATCTAATTAAAACGGAAGGGTAAAAAAATGTAAAACATAATTCAAGATCGACATAAACTTTCAGATCAATTAAAAATCGGGCAATATTATACCATGACATTGGCGGCCATTTCCTGCAAATCCTGAATGACAGCTGCAATTAAAGTGTCCAGCGGTATTTGCACAAGTTGCATTTTGGTGGCAATCATGGCTACCGTTGCTGCATTCATCGATATCTAATTAAAGAGAAGGGTAAAAAAATGTATTCTAAGACATAATTCAAGATCGACATAAACTTTCAGATCAATTGAAAATCGGGCAATATTATACCATCACATTGGCGGCCATTTCCTGCAAATCCTGACTGACAACTGCAATTAAAGCGACCAGCGGTATTTGTACAAGTTGCATTTTGGTGGCAATCATGGCTACCGTTGCTGCATTCATCGATATCTCATTGAAAAGAAGGGTAAAAAAATGTATTCTAAGACATAATTCAAGATCGACATAAACTTTTAGATAAATTGAAAATCGGTCAATATTATACCATGACATTGGCGGCCATTTCCTGCAAATCCTGACTGACAGCTGCAATTAAAGTGTCCAGCGGTATTTGCACAAGTTGCATGTTGGTGGCAATCATGGCTGCCGTTGCCGCAATCATCGATATCTGAATAGGATTAGTAAAAAAGAACAATTGGCAGAAGAAGTTCACGTAAACTAAATTTCCTCAATAAGAGAGATACAATTTACGAAATTAAGTGGACGTTTTTTTTGGAAAACTACAGCTGAGAGGAAAAGTGTCTGGCAATATTTACACAGGCTGCATACCGTTGAAAGCTTGTCTGCTATTGCTAGGAGACAGAAAAAAAAGAATGAAGTGTTTAAAAAAACGCGATTCTCAATCCATTATTAAGAAGTAAAATAAAAGGTATATTGTGACACTGCGTGAATTTTTCGCCGGGTTGCCTTTCTTTCATTTATATACAGATCATTGGAACTTTAGGAAAACTCGGACATTGTTTTTCCATGACATGTGCGGAATTTTGCGCCGGGTTGCCTTTCTTTGAAGTTTAAGTGCACTTCCTGCTAGAAGTGAGTCATACCATAACACTGGTGGCCATCTCCCGTGAATCCTGGTAGACAACTGCAATTAAAGTGTTCAGGGGTATTTATGCAAGTTGCATTTTGGTGGCAATCGTGGCGGCCGATGCTGCATTCGTCGATATCTATATAACATGTGGAGAAAACATTTTATAACATTAGGCCGGTTTCTGTATATTACAAATTTTAAATAAGCTACTCTTGCCCCACTGTATGGTTGAAGTGGGAACGCGAATTGTCTGTGTAGAAATTTTTGAACACTGTGTCAGGCGAGGCGTTAGGTTCGAACAAGGTCTGTGGGAAACGGTGGTACGATGGGTGCGCACATACCCTCCCATGGACCGCGTCCCGTCTGTTGGAGGGTTGGGTCTCGTCATGAACAAGTATTGGGGGAGAAACTAGGTACAGACAGTAAAGGAGACTCGAAAATAGAACACTTCAAACCTTATAGACCTAGCCTAATGGATAGTTAGATATAGTCACAGGGTGCAGAGGAATTATTTGTGATGGCAAGCGAACTGAAAATTTTACAGCCGATCGCACGAGTCGTCTCTGTTTAATGTACTATGAACTTGACCTAACAAACCGTCATGCGATCGTGCTACAAACCTGGTAAAATTTTATCTATTGCTCGGTGGGAACGAACGTCGCCCGGAGGACGACGACGCATTCGGAAAGGCTTTCCGAGCGAGGCACGAAGTGACGAGAAGAAAAAGAGACTTTATTATATGTTAGTCGTTGTTATTCGTCCGTAGTTATTACCTTCAGTGGTTTTCCGGAGCATTGCATAATATTTTACCAGGTTTATAAGACGAACGAATGACGGTTTGCTGGATTCTACAGTATAAAAACAAAGGCGATGCGTGGTACAAGGGTACAATGAACAATCAAGGTCACAAATAACTCCTCTGCGCCCTGTGATATAGTCTCCTAATAATAGTCTCCTGTAGCTTGGTGGTAGAGCATCTGGGCTATTAATTTTTTTAGGTTGAACAAAATTGAGAGAAAAGCAGAACACGTCTCCACAAATAATGGTCTAGTTTTGATTTTTAACACTTATATGTTTAGGCACTGAAAGTGTTTCCTGTAGTCTGTCGCTACGGATGGAAAGAACAGGAACATGGATTGAAACTTGAAGTTGGGTCAACGTTTTAAGTATTAATGCTTAAGGCCTGCAAAAATCACCAAAAAATTATTATCATGGATATTGCTTCCCAATGATTTGTCTGATATTTTCTTCATAACTCTAACAGGACCATTTTGTATGTGACTGAAAATGAATTTAGAGCAAAATTGACCTGAAACAGTCATGTCCTCGTGACGTAACCCCTTTAACACGATCACTTCCGGTTAAAATCACGACTGCATTTTTCTGGCCCGAACAAAAGTCCTTGGATGCATTTCTTTAGTTTACACAGAGGTCTCTCACGTCGAAGCGTCGTGAGAGACCTCTGCTAGCAGGGAAGGTTATTACAACCAACGGCCAGCAATTTTTGGGATTTACCATTGCTTTTTTTGAAAAGTTATCTCGTTAATAAGACTGAAATCATGAAAAGTCGAACGCTCATTGAAACCGGGCGGCAAGCGTCTGAAGCAATCAATCTAACAAACGGTGACGACTTGCTATAATATTGATATTCGTTAATTTAACGTTAGAATAATATGTGCGATACTCAGAAGTTTGTCATCACACAGTGAATTAAGTGGGCTTAAGCTACACGGTTTATAAGAAGATCGTGCATAAAAAAATAAAAATGTTGTCAAATCAACTCGGTTTCCACTGCACAATTAAGAATTATTGTAAGTGTGAAAGCAGACACCTCGGTGATGTTACGTAGTGAAAAGTGTTATATGAGAGGACACAAAGGGCTTGCACTGTAAGTATCCCGGAAAGCTCCATACAATTACTTATAATTTTATTGTAAGGAATTGTATCGGGGCTCTCACAGGGAAACCGAACACTGTATTAGCTAATGGAATAATTAGATCCCTAGTGCGTGCACGTAAATGGACCTTGCGGCTCGTAATGAGTTTTATTGCTACCACAAGTAAACGCCTTGACTACGTATGTCCGGCCGCAAACCGAACTTGGCAAAGGCTCACTATTATTTCTTGTGATCTAACATATAAAAATTTCATATATCCCATGATGCTTCACGGCTAATTTCTATCTTCTCTTCGCGGCTAAAAGAGCGTTCGAGGGTTTCAAGGGAGATTTTTAATGGGCTGAATTTCGAGATGGAGCTCCTCCAAGGTAAGTTTTAATGTGCTCTGTTAATCCTTGGTGTCTGATTGATAATTTAAAATGTTTCCTTGGTCATTTCACGCATTATTGCTCTCGTTTAGGACTCTGTTAAATCAAGCTGTTTTAACATGCTCGCAAGTGAATGCTTATTTAGATGACCTACAATTATCGAAAACTGTCTTTATTTTAGCGAAGTTTTGCTGCAATAAATTTTTCATATCGGCGGACAAGGGGTGCTTGATACTATATCTAGTTCCACACTAAGACCCCTTTCGACCTCGCGATTTTTATGGGTTTGACCGTTTTGAAATATCGCGTTTTCTGCCCTTTCTCAGCTAGAATGCTAGTCGACGGTGTCAATTTCTCTATGCTAAGCCCTGCGAAGATGGGGCATTTTTTCTTGAGTTCGCTCTTTTTTCGCTTATCGAAATACATATATTAGCCCACGAAGATATGATGAATGTGTAATTTCAATGGTTTCTAGTATTAAAACGTTTTTGTTTCATTTTAGGTAAAATTGTTTTCTCATTGTGCCTTCCGGTCGCAAACGCGCGTGGCGAACTTGAAATGTACAGGGCCAGCAAATTTCATGGAACGGCATGCCGTAGGACCTCAACCGGCGTGTAAAACCTTTGAAGACATTTTGATCGTTCTTTTAGGATCTATTGCATCGTAGTAGTGGGTGTTTTTGTGCAAGTATTTTGCCATTTCTTTAATAAAGCTTATTTATGTTCATGTTTGATAATGATGCTTAACCGGTGTTGTGTTACGAACAACATAAAGATGTCTTTTTAATTGTTATTGTTTTTATTTGAGCGTTTCCCTTCCTTTGAATTTTATCTCCGATAAACGTCTTTTTTGTTCTTTGATGATCTTGGTATTTTCGACTGCATAAGCCGAGCTTGTTGAGGTAATCGCATGTACTGTCACTGTACGGTTAATGTATTCACTGCATCGATGAATTATTGAACGGACAATGAGCAGAGCACCGCGATCACAAACAAGAAACAAAAAAGAAACCGTACACAAACAACAGATATTCATTTCAAGACAAGCACGTGGAAATCGCTTGTGAATCCATGGAGAGCTTTATCAACACACGTCAAAACAAGACGCACTGAAGCAAAGATCTTACTCGCTAGCTTCAAGGAGCATCTGCGTAGACTGCCTTGTAATCGGACGGCAAGTTAGTCAATATTGACGGCCAAAACACTCCCTTTGCCTTAACAAAAGATATATTTGGAATAGTAAAACGAAAATCGTAAAAAGATCGATACAGAGGGTTGCATCAGCGAAACACGTCGCTTCCCAATGTTGTTCAACTGTCGCGTCCCTGTTGAACTGATAGGATCACGTGCGTTGGGAAGCTTGATAATATAGTATGAAGCGATGCATCATGGGATATATGAAATTCCCCCCTTTATATGAGCGTGATACCTATTTCCTTAACATATCCCACATTAACTACCCTATTATTATTTACCGCGCATAAACCGATTACAATCAAAACCACTAAGGTTGATAAATTAACAAACCGAGTCAATTCTATTACCGTAAAATTCCGAAGCTTATATTTTTCAAAGGCCCTTTTTGAGGGGCTTATTTTTGGAGGGGCTTATATTCGGGGGGCCTTATCTACGGAGGGAAATTTGCGTTTCAAAATCGATTGGGCTAGCCTTATAGTTGGAGTAAATTTACCGTTTTTGCTTTGTTTTACTTTGTATTTGAGGGGGCTTATATTTGGAGGGGCGATTTAACGGAGGGTTTTTTGCGTTACCGGTTTCGGGGGCTTATATTTGGAGGGGCTTATACACGGAGGGGCTTATTTTCGGAATTTTACGGTATTCGTCATAGGATGTGGTTATACGCCTAAGATAAATTTCTACTTGCAAGGCAAAATCAACTGCTCAACTATTACGAAAAATAATACTAATAACTTGTTACAACATTCTTTACTGATTTTGAGAAAAAAAAAAAAAAAAAAAAAACGACTGTTTTGCAGTCTACTAAAAGGTGGAATCAACGTGGGACGAACGTTGTGATTCTTTCAGAAGCCTTTTAATTTATTCTGGCGCGAAATGAAGATTTTATGATACTGAAATCTAATACACGAATAGGAAATCCAGAATTTTCGAGGAGCGCCACATATTAAATTGCCTGCGTGCAGACGTCTCCTATTTCCTTTGTTGCACGCGTGCAACAAAGGAAATAGGAGACGTCTGCACGCAGGCAACATATTAAATGGGATTAGTCGCATTAGCTTCGGACAAAGCTGACATTTCTGCTTACAACTCTGCGTGGCATTGTACTTCCAGTAAAATTCCTCTGTGTCCTCTCATGTAAGATCCTGCCTTTTTACCAGCAACATCTGTATTGACTTAAGTTGTCTGATGTAAGGTGCAATTGCAATCACACCTTTGCATGGAATGCAAGTTATAATAGACAATCCAATTTCTAACAAATTTTCTTAGGGACCATGCCCCTAGAATTGCCCCCAAATCGCATTGTAACATTGGATAGTCGCATCTTCGGTGCTCATACGCTCCCCCATAAAAAACATCTCGGCTACAGCTCCGGATCATATAGACTTCGTAAAACTACATGGCAAAATGATGTGAAGTCTCGTTTCAGTCTAGTCTATTTAATTTGAAGAGACCTGTCCAACACGTCCCGAATGACAGCAGCCATAAAATGGTAAATGTCTTGCAGCGTGTCAAGGAAGATGTATTCATTTGTATTGCTTTCAAGACGTCGATGATTTCACAAACTAAATTGATAGAGCTGATCTGAACCTGAACTGATTAATCGATTATTGTTTCTATTATTTTACTGCTTGACTGTCCCGCTACATGTACATGGTTTGTTTCCTTTTCACGATTTCGGTCGTACAAAAGAAATTTTATATAAAACTGTGGTCGGACTTCGAAATAAGGACCCACTACGCGTCTACCAGGGGGGGGGGGTACTACCTTATATAAGCTATTTAAGCAATAGACCACACTTTCTATGGGTTTACCGGCGTGATAACCCACTTGGGATGTTGGGAGAACACGAGAAAAGCTTCTACATCACGAGCCGAAGGCGAGTGATTTACAAGCTTTTTGAGTGTTCTCCCAACATCCCAAGTGGGTTATCACGCCGGTAAACCCATAGAAAGTGTGGTCTATTGCTTTTATAAAATAACCTTTAGTAGAGTGGAGTCTTTTAGGTAAAAAAATATGGTTTTAGTACCGTGACGTTCATGGTTTGTTTACTAAAGAAGTAGAAAATTGAACATCAGACTGTACGCAGCTGTATTTTGTTGAGTCGATCCGTAAGAATTTCGTGCTTACAGACGGAACTGGCAGCTATGGTAATGGAGGACTTCATTCACTTTTTTACAAGCCGCAGTGGTAAAGATCTGTTTTCTGGGCTTTATCATGCTCAAGAAACGCTGCGACGTGGCTGCATTTGCGAAGTTGTCGCATTTAACTTTACATGCACGTACAGTCACCGATGGAAATCTGTCAGTGGTGGAGAAAGGCCGGTTTTTTTGCCGTAGCCACATATTGGCGTTAATATTTGTCGATTTGTGAAGTCAGGTGGTTTGAGGTAGGTTATGGCATCGATATCACCGAATAATTTGTACACATGTTGGAAAAAACCAGCCCGAAACTCTGACATCTTTCATCATCTTTGGCAGCTTGTTTACAACCTACAGCGGCCGATTTTGTACCATATCTTGATCAGAGATCTCTTTTTGGAACAATTTCTTTCATTAAGGAATTTAATTTTGACATAAAATAAATCAAGAATGCTAAAACTATCCGTTTTGTTGCTGGTTGGCATGTGGTTAAGTTTTCCTAGAGACTTTCTACACAAGAAATTCACACAGTTGTTGTCTTTCTCTGCGATTTGGCATCGTCGTGAAATGTAAACTGCTTTCCAGCTTTGCACTTTATAACTTCTAAAGCTATGGCAGTAGCGAATTGTGACGCTTAGTAATAGAATGTGGAAACCAACGCTTTTAATATTTAGAAGGGCTGGGTAAGTAACTTGTTCTGTTTTTTAGCCTTTCTAAAATCGTTGTTTGCAGATCAATAGCCAGTTTTGTTTATGGCTCGTGGTCCGGATGCATTTTTCTATGGGTTTACCGGTATAATAAACCATAGGTTTTTGACCAATCAGATCACGCGTACTATCTCAGTTATTTTATAAATAGGTATGTGCCGCCCCGTCGGGTAGGGTTTTTGCGCCGTTTTGGTCTGAAAACGAGTATACACTTTGCCCATTTTGGTCTGGAATCGGGTATGGTTTTCGAGGGAACTACGGGAGTGTATGAACGCATTTATCGTTTCAATTCCAAATGAGTAAGAAAGGGGGGCGGGGAAGGAAGAAGGAGAAACTGATGCGAATTCGAAATGGATTTGAAGAATTTTTTGTTTGCGCTCTAATCTAAGCAGTAATAATGTAATTTCTGCCTAAAGGCCACGTCTGAAAACGGGTAAAAAAATCAGGGTTCGTACGCTTTTTTGAACAAAAGATTCAAGGACTTTTCAAGGACTTTAAAAGACACATTTCGCATTTTTCAATGACTACATTCAGTGCAAAACAAGAGCCTTGACTCTATGTCTTTTGTTAGTTCTTCCACATCAGAGAATTTTATCCCGAAGGTCTTTGTGTTTGCTCTTTTTCCTTTGCAATTCTCCTTAAACCATTAAGTTAGCATTGAAATTCAAGGAATTTCCAGTACCGACTGCAATTTTCAAGGACTTTCAAGGATTTTCAAGGTGCGTGGGGAACCCTGGGTTATGGATTTTAGGGGTCTAGTCTAAAAACGGGTGTGGAAAATTACAATTTTGCTCTGAATAGGGTCAGGATTTGGAGAACCTGGCGACACACCACCACCAAGAATTCCAAGGAGTAACCTCCCCCCCCCCTTCGCGAGGCGTCTGTAATGAAACGTCCGTTTGGTAGATACGAGAGACGCGAATAAACTGACTTCTACCTTAAGGTCGGTGATTCAGCTGGTGATTAAACAAAATGTAAACGAGGAAACGATTCAAACCTTAGTCGGGGGGTGACAGGGTGTGGAGCACGTTCGTAGCGAACTTTGAGGGTCTTTCTTGGGGTGGAAATTAGATGAGGACATTTTGTTACTAAATCCTCACCTTAGGAGGTTTTCTTTTAAAGTTATATATCTTGCTAAGGTGTTTCATTGACCTCTAGATGAATTAATTTAATTCTCTCGTAGTCTTAGGAATATGATTGCTTGCACGACTACGTAAATTCAATAACCTAGAAGAGTGCAGACTTGAAGCACTAAATGCTAAGTGTCGAAGTGGGAGGAAAGTTAAGTTACCTTTACCCCTTTTGGTTGCTGCGAATACACCACTGCTTTCTTTGCCAGAGATTTTGTAGCATGGGCTCGCTGGACCAAACTTTGCGGCCAGAATACTAGTCACAGTAATAATGACTGTCATTACGAACAGGAAAACGAGAATTTGCCACAATCGGAAAGTGAATCTACTGTTCAAAAGATTCTCAACACGATGCTTCTTGGTCTCCCAATCCGTAGCAGCTGGTAAGAGCTCTTGCATATCGAACTGCATCATATCAGTAGACATGGCGCCTAGTAATGAACCACTTGACTCCGCAAGCCACAAAGAGCTATACAGCTCCCTTCAGATGATCATACTTTTAATCCAGTTTTTAAAAGCCGAACTTTGATTGGTCTAGGAATATTTACGTCATCTGTCGATAACTTCCTCTAGCTACGGTGTCGGTTTTGCTGTGGATTAAGCAGGTAATGTAAATGTAATATAACCAGGGGCACCCAACTAGAATATAGTTCAAAACCACTTAAACATAGCATTGTTGAACGTATTTTAGTTTTAAACGGTAGATATATTTATCCCCTAAAAATGTTTCATCTGTTCGGATTTCCTAGCTGAAAGTCTAGTGATCCGAAATTATAGGGATCAAAAATTACCTATTAACAATTAACAATTAAGTACGAACTTTTATAACATCAGTTTCTGATTATAGTCTCTGATTCGCCATTTTTGTGGTTCTTGAATCACAAAGCACAATTAGATTAATCAAGACTGAATTATTGTAGCATCTCACTCTGTATAAAATTGTAGAATGTTACGTGAATCGATGATTAGGAATCGTGCGCGGGCCTCCATCCTTCAGGAAGACTGAACACCGGAGGTCGTCTAGAAAGTAACCTGGGATCAGGTGTCCTTCTTCCCTTTTCGTTTGCAAAAAAATTATCTCAGGTTATCTAGAAAGAATCTATGTAATGCTGATGTTCCGCATATTCTCGGTTTTCACTCACGTGGGAAAGCAGAAATAAAAATGGAAACCTTTAAATACAGAAAGTCTAGAATCTGGAAATGAAAGAAGATAGATAACAAAAAGCCTTGCCGAGAATCAGGTCTATGCAATAGTTCATATGCGAGATATTCGGAAAAACGTTTTACCCAAATTTATAGAGCTTTGTATGGAGATGCAATGTTTGTGTCCCTTTCAGGGGCACAAATATGGCTGCCGGAAACCAACGGAAACATCTGTTTTTGAGTTTTCCTACTTATGAGTGAATCCTTCGCTTGAGGAACTTATAAGGATTAAAGCAATACTTATTCTAAGACAAGGAATGTTTAGATAGCAAAATCTCCAAAAATCCGTCACGTTTTTAACCCACAAAAGAGCTTTCTCGGCCGCCAGCTAAAAGCCGCGTCACGCAAAAGCCTGGAAATTCAAGCGTCCTGTATCGCAAAACAAAAATTTGTTTGAAAATTTGTTTGTATAAAGTTTTTAAGGTGATCTAATATCACATGAAAGTAGAAACTCAGAGGAAGCGGTAGTTTCTTAATTTGACTTTTGGTGACGTCAAGTGAAAACCAAGAATGAGGTGAAAGAATTAAGCCACTTGGCATGGGCCGCACTTGGGAAACGTTTTCACCTTTGCCGGCTAAAAAACCACGAAAATTCGAAACCGCAAACGGGAAAAGAAACGTTTTAGTCCAGCCGAATGGGAGTTAATAGTTTTTGCTTTGACACATTGAGAACTTAAGAAGGCCAGATACCAGAACACATTTTTCTCTTCTTCGTCCAAACCTTTGTCAAAGGATCTTTTTCCTCCACTCCCAGTTTCAGGAGGATGGGAAAGATAAAGAAGACAAAGTGCTTGGATGCGAATAGTGCATTTGACTTGAAGAATAACAAGCCTGTGAAGTGCTTGCATGTACGTGTAGACGGGAACCGGTTCGTATTCAATAGAGAGCTAGTTCCCGTAAAAACTTTAAAATAGCGAAGGTTTATAAACGTGTGAAGTCCTGGCCTGTAGAGAGAGTTCGAAAAAAACTTGAAATGGCGAAGGATAGCCGAGTAGAAGCCTCTTCGCGAAGGTCTGAAAATCCGGCCGCGTTTATTTTAAATTGATCGTGTTTCAAATGGATCACGTTCATGACAAGGCGCTGACAGTTACCGCTGAGATTCCTATTGTTTAGCTCGAGTTTTCCAAAATCTGCCTGCCCCACCCAAGCACTACGGCGTCTTTGATGTTTTTGCCGATTTTCAAAGTTTTTTTCTAACTTGAAAACTCGGGGTCGCACTTAGCAATGTCCACCGACGACAGATTTCTACCGCAAGGAAAACAAATTCTCTCAAAACTTTGCCAAGTGCGACCCATGCCTATGCCTCAGGCGTCGAAAGGGGAGGGGTTTTCAATTGACCAGTTATTAATTAGGTAGAGAGTTTACAATACTTTCTATTTGATAAATGAATGTTGCCTTCCCATTTCATCATTTAATTCTCAAAACAGCATTCTGGAAATGAAGGTGGTTTCTTAATATATCGTAAGGCAGCAAAATAAGGGCTACAACTTGTCAGAAACTTTGTGTTTACAAGTGAGAGCCTCCCATTATTCAGGGGTATTGTCTCCAAGTTTCATATTTTCGTGGACAACAATAGCTTGCATTTTTACATTTCAAGTGCATTGTTAGTTACTTCTGTCCTCGTGAAAATAAAGCTTGGAGACAATACCCTTAAACAATGAGATACTTCTTTGTAAATTAATCTCAAAAAATCTTATTTTTTTCAAAAAAATCTATCTAGCCGTTAAAAAATTATCCGCCTATTCCCGCGAAGCCACCCGCAGCGTGGCTTCGCAGCAGACCAATTCAGGTCACGTACGTGACCAGCCTGGGTTGCCTGTGCTGCGCCCGAAGCCAGCTTCATTGTAATATGTATGTATGTATGTATGAAACGAACTAGCGAGTTCATGCCCCCACAGAAACAGATATGTACTTCAGAACTCTAGAGTAACGTAACTAAGACACAATCCATCTGTTACCTAGATACAATCTCTTAACGCATCCCTATAACAACCACCCAAATTTTACTGCCAGCTTTTAATTTTAACGGTCAACCGTTGAAGTTGCCTGATGAGTGTGGTCCTACAATTTCGGACCATAAGAAATAGCACTGTCGCAATAAACGATCAATGATTACTCCTGAAGCCTGAACTCCTGTGATTATTAATAGTCAATGTTATCAATTAAATGAATTGAGCGCTCTACGAAATACGTTCTACCCAGAATACAAGTATGTATGCATGCATGTATGTCTGACTGGATTTGTTTAAACGTTAAAGAAATTTCAAGTGCATTTTGACTATTTGACATCTAAGTGGAATGGAAAGCAGTTAAAAGTCACTAACTGAGGCTAAACAATGACAGCATTATTGCTGGCAATAGACGGTAAAGTTCTCTCGCAGAAGTAACAGGAATTTTGCGATGAAATAAACAACATTTGAAACGTCCAGAAATTGTCATCTTTTAGTCAGTCAAACCGTGACGGCTATATCTTATTGTCGGCCGAAAACAGATTAAGAATCCTCAATCTTTGAGCACAAAGAATAGGCTTTCTAAGACAAAATCACCTAAACTAAACACTCACGAAGCGTTTTTATGCTTTGCACAAAGTATTCTAGTAACACAAGCTCAATCGCACATACCTGAGATTTGTCTGTTAACACTTTCGGTAAATCACACAATAAATGACTTTCGCGGCAATCACAACACTTCCCAAAACCACACTTCCCATTTTCACACTTGACACGGGCGAAACACCGTCAAGTTACTCCGACAACTCTCGCTTTCTCCACATAAATTGTCACATGGAACATGGAACATTTATTTATTCAAGATCCCGGATGTAAACCAGCGGTTGAAAAGGAGACATACATCCCCCGCCTTCAAAACAACTTTTTACTACGTCTTTGGCCTGGTCAGAAATCAGCATGAATTTCCATCTCGCCGAATAGATTTCAACCGTAGAACCGACTTTGTGAGGCCAAAGACTTGTTACTGCCAACAACAAAGCTCACAATATCCAATCTTTCTGTCTCAAGCCCGGGATCAGTCTTTCACCCGTGTAGCCCGAAATGAGAAGAAATACGAGAAGATATTGGACGCAGCAGACTTTGCCAGACGTGAGAATTATTCCTTCATAAGGCTTAATGATGCCTTCCGGAAAACTTTGCTCAACGCAGCCAAAAAGACTCTAAGACAACCCACTGTGAGAGCCGAGTTCAGTCTAATACGCGCGCTGATTTCAAACTGACATACAGAGAGAATTATGCGAAGTTATAATTTTTTTTTGGGACGGGGGGTGGGGTAATAGGTTAATAGTCAGTGAAAAACTCATCAAAGTCTATCTACCGTAGCCCATCCGATACCGATTAAATAAATAAAAAGTAACGATGAAAACAAAAAATGCTCCACTACAAGACTCAGTCAGAAGGTATATAAGAGAGATTTCTGTAGCCATGTTTTTACAAATCCAGTCAGATATAAATGTAAAATAAAATAAAAGATATAAATCATGGAGTACGCATCAGCCGCACAAAACTTCAGTCTTCATGTACATACAACTAGCATAAAAAGAAATTACAATAAACATGTATTCCCTAACTTTTAATTTTATATGTTTAATAATTACCATAGCACGTGATTCCATCACCGGAGGAAACAAACTTGCATGCACACACGTGGGAACCAACAGTATTAGTACACGCGGCATTCACGTCAAAGTTGTCGGTTTTGGTAGTGCATTCGTCGGTATCTGAGGGAAGAAATAAATTAGGTTTAAGGTGCACCCTTGTCATCGCGGTGCGATAGTCTTTTAAAAGAGCTATGGTTCTTTTGCGTTTCAGTTCGTTAGATAATCGTTCAATGGTCATTGTTAAGTAACTTTTGTTCCTTGTATTTAAGAGTTTTCCATACGAGCTATTTTGTAACTGATAAAGGTCGTGAAGACCGAAACGTATTCAATAATTTTTTTTAACGTTTTAACTTTAATTTCCTCTTTTTTAACGCCAACGTTGTCCATATTCCGTCTTTTTTTAAACATTTTTTTTTTTTTAAGACTAAGTCCATATTTATGTCTCTCCTACAATCACTTCAGGGGAAACGCTAGGCCCATTGAAATTGATTTTCTGTAGTGTTAATGAATTCACATATCAGTTGGTTAAAAGAATGGCAACATGGAGCAAAATCGTGTTCGAAACCCATTCAGCAGACCTATTTCACTCAGAATGGGGTTGAAATCTCGCAAGATGTTAGTTCATGTAGGTCATTTTGCCTCGCTTTCATGCGGATTAACAACACAGCTGATCATTGCAATTCAATCGCTACTAAGTTACTAACAGGAGTTGCTAGGCTTTTCTTTGAAGCATCAGGAAATTTACAAGCGCCTTTGACTGGAAGAACAATTAGTAAGAAGCGAGAAGTGGCAACCCACAATGCTCTTGTAAGCATAATATGACATTGGAACATCATAATAAGCCAGTCTGTTTCAAATCGAGCCAAACTGAGCAGATTCATGGATTTATGAACAAGATAGGCAGTATAGCTGTCTAAGTTATTCTTATCAATTGGTTTCACTCTTTATCAGCTAAAAAATTAAACATGATGTTTATCGTGGCACTTCTCGACTCTTTCTGCTAGGTCGGTTGGATTTGTAAAGTATTTTTCATATAATTTTACTGCTCTGTTACTACGACGAGTTGCAGACCTGTACCTTTATGGTTACGAAAGTTATTTAGCGGAAATTATTATTCTCTTAATTTCATGTATTTTATTTTATTTTTTATTGACAACAAATTAACAACATTAATACACAGCAGAAGGTAAAAAATAAATAAGTAAATAAATATGTCAGTAAGTAACAAAACAAATTACAATAAAACTAAAAAGTATTGGAAAAAAAAACCTGTCAGTTGCCACACATATTTAATATTGTTTGCAACAATTTTCAATGCGATATTGTTCAAAAAGCTTAGGTAAAAATTCCTCTAAATTAGGTTTCGTTACAATGTTGTTGCAAGTATACAGGTATTTCTTTTGTAGTAAAACCAATAGACGAAGTTTGCGTTGAGTTGAAATTGGCATTTGCATTGGAAGGGAGTCATCGAACGTGTTAAATAAAATTTGCTTGTTTGAAAGTTGGACGTTCTCTTTGTGATATTCATTAAACCACCTTAAAGTTTTGGAAAAGAATTCCTTTGACTCTTGACAATATAAAAAGGTGTGTTCAATTGAATCTGGATTAAGGCAGAAAGGACATTTATCATCCGAGGCTAATTTATATTTCGTAGTTCTTTCTTTGTCGTGACTATTCTGTGCACAACCTTAAAGGTGAATTGTCTAAGCTTATTATCTTTCGAGGACTTGTATATATTCACAAAACAATCACTCCAATTCGGAAGTTCTGAAAAGCTTTTTTTCCAAGCCCTTACTGCGGAGGGTTCTGAAACAAGCTTCTCGATGAACAGACTGTAATAATTTTTACAGCGGAATTTGGTTACTCTGAAGTTGCTCCAAGCAGATCAGGTACGGTGGAACCAAATGCCTTTCGTTTCAAATCCGGAGGAATGGCAGCAATTAACTGAAAAAAGTGCAAATAGTAAGCTTTAATTTCAAATCTATTTTGAAATTCTTCGAAGGTTAGGAAGTTATCATTCGAGTTCATTAAATCGCTAATGAAAATTTATAAAGTTAAGGCCACCATTTTCAAGTGGCTGGCATACAACATTTCGCTTAATTTTATCTTTCTTATTTTTCCACAAAAAACGAGAACAGGAGGCTTTGAGCCGCGCGTGTTACTGCATCAGGGACAGTCATTAGTGAAGCAGTGTAGATTAACTGAGAGGCGAAAGTTGCCTTCGTCGTTCGCACGTAATTTCATAATTGTCGCCGAAAGGATTTCGCCCAGAAGGCGAAATCCCGAGGAGACATCCAAGTAGCCCGGGCCGTATATAAAGGGAAGTACGTACAGTTAAAATGTGAAGTTAGTATACAAGAAAAAAAAAAATCTCGATTTGGTTAAAAAGGGGCCGCGAGGAATCGTTGGGTAATGATGACGTTTTAACCCTAAACAATGCCGAACGCCCGCAAGTGCGCACCAAATGCATTTTCTCCGATTTTTGAGAGAGGACTGGGGCGAGTTTCAAAATAGAATGTACGTGAAAGGGGAAAGAAAGTATTAAAAAATCCGTTTTTAGAGAATTTACCTCGAGATATCACATTTAGGACACAATGTGATAAAGAAAGCGTTTAAATGAAAATCAAAGTGAGTAACACAAGTTAAACATCCACCATCGAGGTTCTCTGAGAGGAAGTCGAACTCAGCAACACGGGTATTGCTTACGTTATGCACATTCCCAACACATTGAGTCTCACCTCGGCAAGAAACAACAGCAAGCAAAAATTCCAATAGCGTTTCTCTTCAGTCAACTTCATTTTAATAGAGTTACTTCACGTGCCCTTTTTTTACAAGAACGAGAAGTCCGTAGACTACTGCAAAGCTGATTTAAAACAACGTGTATTGTTTTTCATAACAATATTTCGGCTGGCCATACCAGCCCTCTTCAGGTTTACAGATGTTACTGAACTTATGTAGCAATCACAATATTATATAGATGGAGAATGTCGCAATAAAAGGGAGAGGCGGAAATGACGTACAACATAAAAACCGGAAAGGAAACGGCGGTTTAGGCCTAAACCGCCTTGACGAATTATTGTAATCCATATCCTTAGTATTTTTCCTTTCCAGTTTTTATGTTGTACGTCATTTCCGCCTCTCCCTTTTATTGCGACATTCTCCATCTATATAATATTTTGATTGCTACATAAGTTCAGTAACACTTGTGTAGACCTGAAGAAGGTTGGTATGGCCAGCCGAAATATTGTTATAAAAAACAATACACGTTGTTTTAAATCAGCTTTGCAGTAGTCTTCGGACTTCTCGTTCTTGTTTCTTTATATTTTGGCTGATTTGATCTCTTTTCTAGAGATCCAACGTTTACAACTAGCAGGATCTTCGTCCATGGTTTTTGCAGTTAATTTAATCCTTTTTTTACGGCGGCCATCTTGTTATGCGCAGTAAGAGATGCGCAGTGCAAAACCAAGGAATCACCTTAACGGCTAAATATAATGGCGTTTTGCCCAGAACACCCTAAATGAGACCAAAATCGGAAATTTACACCCCTAAGCGAGACGACGAGCATCCCCGCCTTTTTCATATGGGAGTCACCCCCCCCCCCCCGGAGAGCAAACACATACCCCTGGTACGAGCCCAATTAAAAAAATGCGTGGCCCATTTTCAGACAAATGGCATTTACCATTTTGTAGGTACTGGTATTTTTTTGGAACCGAAAACGGGAACGGGCTTGAATTGTGCCATTTACAAAATACCGGTAATTTTTTCGCTTTCTCTCAACTTGACGCCTGGCACTGGTAATCCCAACAAATGGTACAGAAAATTTCGGTCGTTTCGGTGACAACGGGAAAAAGGTAATATCTCGAAAGGTATTACTTTTTTTCCGGAAAAAGTCCACCAGGGTGAACCGTTCCCTTTGAATTCTCCCCGGAATTTCCAGGTTTTCCATACAAATGGTAAGCGCTCAAGGTTTCATAAACACAATAGACGGCCCCATGTCATGAATATGTATTTGAGGCACTACTGACTGCACAACGGTTTTGCATCTTTCGGTTGAAAAGCTTGTCTCTCTTCCCGTGCTCCTAAACACAGATTTGTTTAAGATTATTTTCCTTTAAAGAAATACTGTTGTAAAGAACCCCAGAAATGGGTTCATCTCGGCTGAGGGAGGTTTCAGAAGCCGAACTTTCTTTGTACGCCATGTACATTCGAAACCCGCTTTACGGGCACCCGCTTAATACGGACGCCTCGTTATTTCGACAGTTCTCTTTGTCTCCGGGGAAAGCCCTTACATTTTCTGTTAACCCAACCCACTTACCACGGACACCCTTTGAGGTGGACAACGGACACTTGTTTCTTACCCAATCAACAGATTCTCATACAAAGTCAACCTTGGTAATGCGGTTACTTTACTGTCAACTGTGTGCTGTAATAGACCTTTCCTTTTAGAAGGTTAAACCCTTTAGTTGACATCATGTCAATGTTCTCATCTTTCTAGAGCTACGGTAGACCGAATTAACTGAGGATGGATTGTGACATCAAACTAATCAAACGAGTTATGTACAGAAGGGTTTTTTGATTACGTAATGTATAATGAGCGACTTTTAGGCTTTTGAGTGTTTTCATAAACAGAGTCACTGACAGTCCGCGGAATGACGACTTTCGTGAAAAAGCAAGAAAGGTATGTAAAAGGGGCTCCTAAGTCGAGGCGGAAAGAAACGAACTAACCGTTTCTAATTGATTCAGACGCCTAACTTCCATGTACTTAATTCCGACCTGTCGAATGCACCATTTAGCATTTTCAAACCGATCAGGTCTGCAGCTTCCTGTTGCTGTTAAGGTCTACTAGTATCATCAGCAGATAAAATTTGAATCGCGAACGGAAAATGCAATCTGCAAAATCACAAGCAACTTTCACAACCGTTTTAGCCTGGACGAAAAAAAAGTAACTCATTTGTTATTCAAAAGCAAGGTACTAAAGTGTACCTAGACCGCGAGCAGTCTCTAATATAGGCTGGGACCAGGATCCCCAGTGGGGGAAAAAGGCAAAAAAAAAGGGGTCAAATAGGAAAAATATCGGCGAGAGAAGCGAGTGGAGCGGTAGCCTGGTTCATAACCCCAATTACGCATCCCTGTTTGTTATGAAACTTGAGAAATTGCTTGTCAACCATCGTACAATTTGAGAAGAAGCCATCTGATACTTATACGTATTCCATCTTTTAGTATAACAAATATCATGAAATATTCAATAGCCTACAGAGGGACAATTATATGGAACCATTTACCAGAAGAGTGCCGCAAAGCAGTATCCCTTGGTAGTTGGTATTCATGACCAGAATGCAATTAAGGATATTGATTTTAGTAACCTGTACAGTAAGAGTTAATTTTTAAAAGTATTTTAAGATTTTTTAGTGTTTAACTTATTTTAATTGAAAATTTGTACAAATATACATCTTATACACGACCCCTCGAGCTACTAAGCTTTAACCATCATCGCCTATAAATAAAGGTTTTGATCGATTGATTTGATTGTCAATGACAAAAACACATCCTTTTGTCAAACAAATTTTCTCTCCCAAGCATTACAATACATATCAAACGTTAAAAACAACAAAAAATGAACTTTGAAAAATTGTTGGGCTAACAAGTTTTCAGAAACCACAATTGCAATCCGTTTTGCTCTTCTTAAGTTTCCATCAGCGAAACTGCCCACCTACCCCTCCCCTAAGCCAACATTAACACTACTCCTCACTTAAATCAAAAAGTTGGCTTAGGGGAGGGGTAGGTGGGCAGTTTCCCAGACACGTACAATGATCCAATTTTGAGTTAATTTCGTGACAAGCTCCTTTAGGTTAGAGTACGCTTTATAACTAAGTTTTGTACCTTCTGCTCATCATCACTTTCACGCCTTTTATCTTTCTCAGTGGACTTTTCTTGCGGCCTCGATGCCAGTCATCTTTGGATGTCTAATTATCTTCTTCCAGACCCAAACGTCTCTTTCCAAACAGTCGACATATGCTCCTGTAATCGTAATGGGAAGCGGCGTGTCCATCATGTACGTCATGGCTTTAACACTTGCAACGGAACTTACTGGAAAATATAAGGTACATGCATGTAAGCTGTTACCATACTAATAGCAATCACACACTTCTCGAAGATGATCGAAATCTGCGAGCCAAGACTACGAGCAGTCTCTCAATATTTCTCAGTCCGTCGAGCGAAACGCGCGAGACACGAAAATGACACGTGCGCGATGAAAGGCGCGAGACGGGAGAGGCGCGCGCTCGTGAACTCCCTTTACTAATGCACCTATCAATGTAAATCCCGTGGGGGGGGGGGGGCAAGGGAGGGGATTTGATACCTGAGGCTATCCCCATGTCGGGCTTTTGATTGTGCGAAGCGACCCAGGGGTCGGGACATTTGACTTTGACCGACAGAAGCCTGGTATTCCTGGTATCAATTCAGAAAGCGGTTACCAAGTCTGTTCCTCAAGGCTGTCTGAAAGTCACGCGGTTGGAGAAAGGTATGAAGTTTTCATTTGTTTTAATCGCCATAATCCGATGCTTTTAACTGTCATCTAAACAGATGATTTCTATTTTAAGAAAGTTTTTATCTTTAAGTTCCCATCTGATTGTAAAACTCGATTGAAATCGAATTCCACCATGAAAGTCAAAGGATTTTTTACGAGTCACTGATCTGACCTGTTCTGACATGTTGAACAAGTGTTATAAAGCATTTTACGTTTCATTAATATTATAACAGCGCGGTCAATCTTCCTGGAGTGATTTGGTTGTTCAAAATAAGAAATGCTAGTGAAGAGAGAAAATACTTAATTACAGCGAGTAACTTAACGGAGCTTACGTTAACCTTAAATAAGAGTAGTAAGAACGTACTTTTGAAATGTTCTTTTATTCGTTTTATATAGTATTATAGTATTGTTTGTTTAGATTTTTTCCCCTGGGGTGGGGTCTTTTTGACACTTTTGATTGACCTTTCGTTTCCCACCCTGGGGAATTTGATCAAAAAATTTTGAAATTTGTCAAATCCCCACCCCTTGCCCGCACTCCCCCCCACGGGGTTTACATTGATAGGTGCATAAATCTGAGGAAAAAGAGAGACTGCTCACAGTCTACGAGCAAATAGTCGAGGGTTTCAATGCGGTTAACTATCAGCTGTCAAACAACCTAAAATTTAACCCTATCAAAAAGGTTTCAAGGTGCAGTTATTTCAAATCTTACTATTTCAGCTGATCTTCATTTCGGACTTAATCATAACTAATTTATTAATTTATACGGAAGGTAATATTTACTTGAACGCATGGACTAAATTTCCACTAAGTAACCGTGTCAACCGTCAAAAGTTACCGCCCCATTAACACCTTTATAGGGAAAACAGATTAAAAACGGAAACCCACTTCCTTTGCTGCTGTTACCGCCAGTAAAGGAATGTTCAGGAATGGTACTTAGTAGTACAATCAAATCTACAGTTGAACCTCCATGTGCGACCGCCTCTCGCAAACGACCGCCTACTATAAGCGACCACCCATTGACGTTAACTGAATCGGAAACTTGTCGTCGTCGTGACCTCCCCACAGTGAACATGGTTTACAAATGTACTCGCGGTTTAGCACCTGAATATTTACAGGATAGATTTGTAAACCGTGTTTCGAATTAATTCTTGAGAGATTCCTCTAATAAATTTGATGTCCCTCTCCTCCGCACCAATTATTTTAAAAATAGTATTCGTTATAGTGAGGCGGTCTTATGGAACGGTTTGCCTTCGACTCTTCAGCAACCAGAATCCATACACATTTTTAAATCTGGCTGCAAGGAATTCTTCAAATAATATACACTCGGCATAAATGGAAAGCGGGCTAACTTAATTTATATACTATTTATTATTTATTCATTATTTAATATTATATGTACATCTGTTTTATATTCTATTTATTATCATATTATTATATAGGTTAGATCATAGTATATATGTATATATTTTATAAGAATAGCTTAGAATTTTATATTAGATACAAGTGCATCTATTGAATATTTGTCCAGAAAAGGAAGGGTGTTAAGTGGAGGAATGTTTATGACAATCCAAGAGTTTTACCCTAAAACGGGTAAGAATCAAACAATAACATTGTATTTTTATTTGTTAAGTACAGATCTGTCTGAAATCGTTAAAACGTGGCCACTAGGTTTTCGCTTCTCCCCGCTTCAGGCCAGTGCGGTCTCCAAAAATGTAGGGGGCTTGGCGTCTCGGTCAGCACAGGCAGATAAGCCCAGGGACTGCCCTAACAGTGGGTGGGTGGCCCAAGCCTGGGAGGCAAAACTAGTGGGGTAGAGAGGGGGTATTCTGACACAACCCTTTCAGTAAGGAGCAGTGTTTACTAAAGGCTTTGACTGGCAAGTACATTGTTCTTACTTTGCTGGAGCCAGCTGAATCAGGCCTCTGCTGACAACAATTATCATATGCTATGTATTTTTTTATTGTCCCAGGACTATTCACACTAATTGGTTCACTGATGGTTTTAAGTTTCAAATGCATCAAACTTGTGTTTGTGTTCTGCAAAAGGAGGTTGGTGTTATGTGTGTACAGCAATCCTCTGTATCAAGTATACTTGGTAGTAGGTTGAGTTTGATAGGCCAGGTGAACTTAGTCCTGAATACATGTAGGACTGTTGTTGTTGACAGTGACTGATGTTCCCGGTGACAACCTGTGGGGTAGTCATCTTCTGGGTCAAAGTGAGTTGTATCACGTCACTTGATGGTATTATACGCTGGTTATAGACCTGATTGCTCAATATTGGCTGTCTGTCAGTTAAGCGGTAATGTCATTGGTTATGAACACTCCTCAAACTACTTTTGAAATGACTCCTGGGTTCAAAACTTTTACAGTTATACTTAGCAGCTTGTGAAAATGGCACTATCAACACTTTTAAGACTCTGCAA
>CALNXK010000100.1:275000-277500 GCA_942486035.1 Porites lobata
CATTATTATTTTTGTTATTATTATTATTGTTATTATTATTATTATTATTATTATTATTATTTCTGCTGAATAACGTTCATTGCATTCGATCGCGGATTACGATAATACATTAATATACATAAAAGTCCTTGATATTCTACAACAGGGCACTCTTAATAATGATCAGTAATAAGCCAAGAGTGGAAACGATTTCTCTTTTTATCATGGCCTTGATTTCTTGGTTTAGACAGACAATTGCAGGATTTTTACAAGTCCGCTGTCATTTGAGTTACCTCCATTCATCCCTGAACAATTCGAGCCACTACAATAAGAGCCCCCTCCCCCGCCTGCTTGGTTTGGGTGTGTGCCACTACCACCCCCAGAGTATCCACCACCTCCTCCTGATGCACCATTATCCTCGGCTCCCCCTCCGCCACCGCCAAACCCTCCTACGGCCCCAGGGGGAGGCCCTCCGTTGTAGCCACTATTCTTTCTTCCAGCACGTCCACCTACCCAGCCCTGAGCACGTGAGCCGCCTCTTTCACCATGCTCGGACCCGGCCCAGGAACAACCTTGACGTAACCATCCCGCTCCCACTCCCCCATGATGATCAGCGCCCACACTGTTACACTGACCAGGATTCCCTCCAGTTCCTCCGCTACGAACATAAGCTGGAACGCTTCCAACGCTGCTGGTGCCGCTAGTACCCGCCTGACCATCCACCCCGTTATACCCACTAGATGCACCCCCTCCCCCTCCGGCAGCTAAAAAAAGCACGTTACTTGTTGTATAGACAAAGCTGCCTCCCCCTCCCCCAGTTCCAGCATTGTCCTCTACGGACTTTCCCAGCTGAGCTGCTGTCAAGTTAGTGGACTGTCCTCCTTGTACCTCTACTGAATCTCCTCCTCTTTGTCCCACCACAATATTCAGTACAGTTCCTTTGTTCAAGGTAAACGTTCCTTGCATCCTTGCCCCTCTACCACCATGGTACGTTCCAGGATAAAATCCATAGTTTGTCGAGTGTGTTCCTCCTCGGGCACCCCAGGCCTTTATCAGATATACACCAGTGTGCGGAACCATGAATGTTTGAATAATCCCTTGTCGCCCCGTGGCTCCATTTGTTGTAAAATTCCTGGTAAAAGGCACTAGAAAATTAAAACAAACCCGAAGTCAAAACAAGCCAGATTGCCAAGCTCCTTCAAAAATGGAAGTCATCAGGTTCGCGTTCAAAAAAACGGCTCTCTCATAATTATTCCTCTATTTACTTTAGATAAAACCTCCTCGTTTTATGGTCAAGAGTAGCCACCGAGAGAAATTAGTGGTAGGAATATGTTTAATGAGGAATACTGTGTTTAATAATAATATGTTTAATGAGTATTATTATTCCTTCAAAATATTTCCCCGATTCTGATTGGCTAAAAGCACACGTTTAATTCTACATAACCAGTTACTGATGACCAAATTTGGAAGAATTTTGTGTTTAGCGAGGAAATGACGTCAAAAATGCAGAGTTTTTGCAGGTTAATGCACCGTTAACCGAGAAGACCTGGGGACGAGGTTGAGCTGTTTTGGTTGTGGAAACAAAAATGGCGGACATTTCACTCGTTTCAAGAGTAAGAACTAGGCGAAATAATAGCTAAAAACATGGCAAGAACAGCAAGAAGACAACTCGAAAGGCGACATCTACTATTTGGAGAATCTTTGCGGAGCTGAACAACCCTAAACGTGCATTATCGAAGATGAGCTTAACATCGATGGATCGATGGAGGTAAGCATGTTTTAGCTTTGTTTTTAAACTAGGAATTATTTTGAATGAAATGCGATTGAAGTTGTTCTTTAACCGATTCAATTCCAGACTAAATAACGGGCAAAAACTCTTTTTCCCAGAGCTCTCTCAGATGTTTTACCGTCAGCTTCTCGTTTTCCTTAGCCATAATCCGTTAACTAAACGTTCTCTTACGTAACCATTCGCAAGAGTGGGAGCATATGTAAGTATAATATATATACCAGTGCATAATGTTCCATTTCCAATATATCCAGAGCTGCATGTGCAGTTGTAAGAACCCGCAAAGTTACCACAGAAAGCATTGGCGTCACATTTATGAGCGTTAGTACTACACTCGTTAATATCTAAAAGGAGGGGAAAAAAAGCTTGTCACGTTACTAGAAACACTTGGGGGGCAGAACTTGACATGACACCATGATTTATGGCGAATTTTAGTTCGCGACACCAAATAGGATGCAGTAAAAGGAATGACTGTTGTCTAACAGACCTAAATTTTAGCTTGTATGTTTTGTTTTCCCAACTCAGACCACGTGATGTTCTCCATGGAATTTACCATTTGTCTTTTCATTAATTATACATACATATGCAGGTACATGAACATGCATAGGACGACATTTGAAATAAACAGTTCTCTGGGGTACCATTTAACGAGGTCTGGAATGGAAAAACAAAACACAACAGCTAAAAAGGTCTATTGCAATTTGCTTACTTTTGTATGCCATGACTTAGCCTGAA
>CALNXK010000100.1:287500-290000 GCA_942486035.1 Porites lobata
CATTATTACTTCCAACGCAATGGAATAACACGCAAAAAGGTAATCTTAATATTTGCCTTCCACTTGCGTGGTTTAAATTGTCTTATATTAGCCTAACGATTTGTCCAATTTATAGGTTCGACAGATTGCGTCGCAGAGAAATGAAGAACTTCGACAAATGTACTGGGCAAATATTTGTTTGTTTGACGCTGATATGCTGGTGTTTTTGGACGAGAGTGGATTTGTAAGTTGGCACGCGACTTATTTACATGTACAGTCATATCGCATCAAAATTTATTTTTCTTTTTGGAAGTGTTGATCACCAGCCAAGGAAATCCCACAAATACTTAGAATAAACTATTCTGATGATATAGCTGACTTTTGTCCCGAAATTGGCCAATTTGACGCCAAAGAAATTGTTGCCTCAAAACCTGCCTCAAAGTGCAAAGTGCAGTGAGTTTTTGTTTCGCTTGCTTTTTCCGTTCTCCAATACAAGTCACTGGGCTTAACTGAAATCCTGTTGTTGTTTTCATTGTTGTTGTGGTTTTATACATCGCTCATTGGAGCGGCGGGCTACATTAACCTTGTATCATCCTATGTGTGTGTGTTCAACACATGAAAGCATAATTTATGAGACGACAAAATGCAAATTCTCTTGAGAACAGCTCGAGGTCTGCATTGAGAAAACAAAACATACAAGCCGAGAAGGTCCATTTGACTTGCATTTCTGTAACATAACGAAACCCTGAAAATCGCTTTCCCAATGCGTAACGTTGATGAATAAGGCATGTTTGGGTTATTTTGGTTATTCATAGGACAAGCGGATCAGCAGAAAGTACGGCCGAAGTTTTCGCGGAATGCGGGCGGAGGTAGTACGGCCACATGCTAATTGGGGTCCACGCATTTCAGCCATTCCCATCGCTTCAACAGAAGGCCTCCTTGATGTAGGGATCTATCGCGGAAATGTTAACAGTGATGTCTTCTTGGATTTTGTTCATGACCACTTGGCCCCTAATGTCAATCCTTTTAACGGGATCAATCCGCGCTCGATCGTTGTAATGGGTAAGTTCATTGTTCTTTGGAAAAAGATGTATAGGCTCAATTAACCATGCAGACTGATACCTTACCATTCTTTTTACTTTTATATAGTGATTATTATCTCACAAAAGCAGCCAGTCCACTTAAGAATCATTACAGAGATACCAAGGTCAATACACTGTTCAATAGCAAGTGGAAGATGAACGTTAAACAGGCGTTAGCTGTAATTTTGGTAGAACGATCTCGGAAAACAAAAGTTGAGTTATTAACCTTTTCCTTTCTGTTATTATTTTGAAAACAGATAATGCTGCGATTCACCATACTGCCGACGTTGTGAGGGCAATAAACGCCACTGGTGCTCTACTCGTCTACCTCCCTCCATACAGCCCCGACTTCATGCCGTGTGAGGGAATAATTTCGCAAGTGAAGTCGTGGATCAGAGAAAATGATCAAGAATGGCGAATGTGTGATCAACCCGAAAACATGGTCATGGAGGGATTTTTAAGCGTTTTCGACGAGCAAGTGCGAAACTACATTCGACACTCTGAATATCTGTAAACTAACATGCACTCTACAGGGACGTAATTAGTCAAACAGCCCTCAAACTGACCTGTTAGCCCACTAGTACCTATGTTTTAGGCCTGCCGTGCTTAATTTGTACTTAAGCGGGTCCCGCCCTCTTGCCTCAGTGGCCCAACGGCGACGACAAGCCAGTATGTATATTAACCCTCCCTGATTAAAGTGGCAAGATTTAGGCCAGGCTGTGAACGATTGACATTTAACTCTTGTGTTTGACAGACCAAGAAATAAAAGCCGAGTTTTTTCACGTAATTTCACGATTTTTATTATTCATGATTATTACGCCCACAAAAACAAAAGTGTGTTCTCTTGTGTGTTTTAACTTTCCCGACATAAATTTGGTTTTAATTTTAGCAATCGTTGTCAGAATTATTGATTTTACACTATAACAAAACAATGTAATGAAGCGCAGGATTGTGCCTGTTTACTGGAGCCCATTGAGCTCCGTTAACAGGATGCGCTTCTGATTCTCAAATTGTGTGGAGTCCAAGACATCAGCATCCTTTAAATCTTTCAGTTCCCGTAACTGTCTTAGGATTTCTCCACGAAGCTGCACCTGAAAAGAAGGCGTAAATTCCTAATTTAGAATTCTTGAAATAGGCAAAAGCAATACATTCGTTTAAAGCTTTCTCATTTTATGGGGGAGGGGGGATTTTATCATAATCGTATTCCTAACCTATGTAATTCACGACACCTTTTTCAATATTTGTGGATCTTATTCCCCCCCCCCCCCCCCCCCAAAAAAAATGTTATTAACTTTTAAAAATTCCTAAGGCCGTGACTCTTGGGTAATACTTCACCTTGTTCTGGTTTGCGGTGTGTGCCGCAGGCCCCTGCTGTTGCTTCGGCTTCTTGCCCATAAAAAACGAATGCTGAGGACATTCTTCTTCGCTGCTCCACACTT
>CALNXK010000100.1:300000-385000 GCA_942486035.1 Porites lobata
AAGGGCCATGATTAGTTTTACTATTATGGTGCCCTTCTCCATTCTAGTTTTCTTCTTTTATTATTTTTATTATGTACACGTAGTTTAAGCAACTTTGTACCGATTGATATTGTACAACCAATGTATTATTGATATTGTACAACTATTGTATTATTGTACAACTAATGTATTATAGGATGGAGTAAAAATAAAATACAATATACAAATACCCTGCAAAAAGTCTCACGTGATATATGATCCTAGGGATAGTCGGGTTCTAGAGGAAAGATTTAATGACAGTGCCAAGAAATAAATACTAAACGTGCATTCTTTCTAGGTGTTAATAAGAAAATTACATTAATTATACTGAATTCATTTCCGCATAGTTTTACGTTATTATTTCAAGAAATGTTCCAAACGTTAATGGAGACAAAGGCAATCATATTTGCAGGTAGTTACTGCATATTCTAGATTTGAAGAGGGGTTAGGTTGCATGGTCACCAGCTAGTGGCGACGAATTGTACCTACAAAAACGCCAGTCTCTGAAAATTTTTATCCGGTCTGTCTCACGGTTAACTTTAATTTCTCCCTCAAAAGTCTCGCACTTTCATGCCACTAACCATTTTACTATCTTGCAAATCACCGCGAACTATATCTCACGTATCCTCTGGTCATATATTTAGGTATAAGACTCGCTTGCCATCCTACCTTGTATAGTTCCTTCTTCTGCTCCTTGTTTCGAAGCAGCTGGAGTGTTTCGAGGCCACTTCATCGTGATTACGAAAACCAAAGTGACTACTGCCGTCAGGAAAGTTATGACCACAGCGACAACCATCAAGAGCTGCATTCGTTGGATTTTCCGGACATCTTTTCTCGAAGCATTCAACGTCTTTGGCGGCGCTTGTCTTCTGTTGCGGCTATCTTGATTGGTATTTCCCACATTACCTCTTTGTACTCCTACATCAGTCGCAGACTCGTCCTCAACGACGTTTTCGTATACTTCATTAATTCTTGTTTCGGGCTGCAGCTCAAAGTAGACTTCGTATGGCCGTGTTGGTGTCGTATACATGGTTGTCAGCCCAAAGTAATTGAAGTCACCTTCAAACGACTGAACGCTTTCAAACGTAGTAGAAATTAAGCACCCCTCTCATGGTTAACGCATTTTATTGGCCGATACCTTATAAGTAGCTTTAAAAATACAGGGGCGGATCCAGGATCTTTTTTAGGAGGGGGTGCACTCGTCTATTGCTCTACTTCAACACCAGTAAACCACGTTTTTTTTTTTTTTTTGCAGAATACCAGTTGTATTAGAAAACCTCAGGTCATCTCGGGGGGGGCACGCACCACCTGCACCCTCCCCCTAGCTCCGCCCCTGAAATAAGTATGTCTCCTAAAAGAAACGTAATAAGACAATATTTTCACATGACGATCGCGATTAAAACATACAAACGGACAAAGTAAAAGAACAAATAAAAATAACATGAAGGTTTGACGACTACACTGGCCTCCTAGCTAAACTTTTCTCAAGTAGTTTTTCTTAAGTTCCTTATTCTATAGCGATAATGCGATTCAGTAATATACGGATGTTACGGGGCGATAATACACGACTGCGAGTTTTTTGAAAACGGCTTCAAAATCTCCAATATAGATCAACTCATTCTTGCACTGATTTCAGATTTGGGGTTATTTTGGTCTAAAAATTAGACATAAAGTTTAGCCGTGTCTTTATCAAATATAAAGACACTCACTCAACATTAATTTATCTTGTTTTTGTTTTTGTTTGTTTGTTTGTTTGTTTTTAATTATTACTGAAATAAAAGAGTTTTTGAAGGTAAATAAAACACCTTCCGTCCACTTTAACCAGCTAATATATATTCACTAGTACTGCGCAAATTTAGATGGTGCGGATGGCGATTGAAAGGCTCTCATGTCCGACTGAATCGAGAAGAATGTATAAAGATGGCCGATCACTTGATTTAAAATATAAAGAAAACAGCCGGAAAATGATTGGCATGGGAAAAAGTAAAGTTTAGTTTATTTATACTACGAGACTCTAGTGTCATAATGCTCTATCAGTAAGGCGAGACTTTTTAACCAACCTTACGCTTTCTTTAGATTCCACTTATAAGTACAAAAAGAGTATAAACATGACAACCATACAATCGTTTGAAACAAACAAACACGAAAGTCACAAAAGGAGACCAAAGAAAGTACGCAGGTCACGTTGTATTTAAGTAATAATACAAATACGCCTTTTATCGGATCTAAATAATAACGAAACAAAACAGGACGTTAATATCATAAACTTAATAACAAATCTAATAATAATAATAATAATAATAATAACAACAACGCTTTATTATAATTGCAGTTCTTATCTGGGTAAAATGTTTGCGTAGAACTTATCTGACCATCACTAGTACTCGTCACGTATGTGTCACCGATGTGTCACGAGTGCTTGACATTATATTCACGCGATTTACCCACAACAATTTGTTCTGTGGGTGAACAAGGGGCGATATTACGGTGAGTTCCACATTTTTTTGGTCAAAGCTGTGGTGAAGTTATAACGACTACTCTCAGTCATCCCTTGCGTACTTGGAATGCCAGAAATTAAACGATTCTACGAAAGGAAAAACAAAGCATTATCTCCTTTTGGGAATTTTTTTTTTCGACTACATCGCTAGGAGTTTGGTTTGAACAAGTTGGCCCAATGTTTTTCTAGTTTTGATCCATTTCCATCCTGGCCACCTAAAGCCAAAGTTGAGGCATTGGAGTGGACCCATTTTAATTAAAACGGAACCGTAATTTTAGGGCTCTCATTCATTCACGCTATCTGAACTGCAATTAAGATAGCTTCAGCCAGGTCTTCTTCTGCGTGTGCGTTTAACCCCGACAGTACTTCCCTTTAAGTGAAAATGTGTTGGTTTTTTTTTTCATCAGAAACAAAAACGTAGGACATTATACGTTTTTTGCATCAAATGGAAACTCGGAAAAAAAAAACCCTGGCCTAATTTAATACGTGACCCATTTTCAGACAATAGGCGACCCCATGTCATGAATCAGCCTTTTGCGGCACTAACCTTCTTCTCTTTTACTGAAAGCGTCTAGTTTTTTTCGGTAAGAAACAAAAAGCGTATGACCCCAATTAAAAAAATTCGTGACCCATTATCAGACAAGGTGTCATAAACACAATAGACGACCCCATGTCATGAATCAGCTTTTAAGGCACTAAAATGCACAACAGTTCTGCATCTTTCGGTTGAAAAGCTTGTGTCTCTTCCGTGCTCCTGAAGACAGGTTTGTTTAAGATTATTTTTCTTTAACGAAATGTTTTTGTAAAGAACCCTAATGTCGTGTGTTTGGCAAATGCCTTTCTTGTGAAATGGGTTCATCTTTCTTTTGTGCCCCACATTGTACAGTCGAACGCTGCTTCCAGGCGCACACCCGCTTAATACGGACACCTCATTATTACAGACAGTTTGCTTTGTCCCTGGGGGAAAAAAGCCCTTACATTTTCTCTAGACTCAACCCTGCTTAATACGGACACCCGTTGATGGGGACAACGGACACTTGTTTCTTGCCCAATCAACAGATTCTCATACAAAGTCAACCTCGCTAATGCGGACACTTTATTACCCAATTAACTGAGTGCTGTAATAGGCCTTTCCTTTTGGAATGTAAAAACCTTTAGTTGAAATCATGTCGATGTTTCTAGAGCTACGCGGTACACCGAATTAAGGATGAACTGTGATATCAAACGAGTTATGTAGCGAACAGTTTTTGATTACGTAATGTATAATGGAGGATTTTAGAGTAGTTTCATTGACATAGTCACTGACATAGTTCGCGGAATGACGGCTTTGAGAAAATTAGATTTTGCACATGAAAAGTTCGACATGTATGTAAGAGGCGTTCCTAAGTCGAGTCGGAAAGAAAGGACCTAACCGTTCGAAATTGATTGAGACGCCTAACTTTCTATTTACTTAATTCAAGTTATGTCTACATTATACCGGATAGCTTTTCAGTGCGACATAAAATTTACAATCCGGTATAGTATTAACACCTGTAGTGGCATAGAAACCTATCCTGTACACAGCTTCATGATTCACTACGTCACAGAAACCGCGGCGAAATCACCATTCTCGTGAGTGAACTGCATGAGTTCCTCTGATTCCTGTCCGATATGGTTTCTTGCCGGTACAAAAGCTATCGGTTAGGTTCGGCCCATGAAAATTCTTGGCGTCCTTGATCAGCTTCTGACCTGAAACGCTGCCCATTTGCCGTTTAAAACCACACCACCCATTGCTGGGTTATTAATTTTTAGTAATTTAGCGTACACCCGAGGAATTCGATAATGTACTGAAAGCTTGGAGCCGAATTTCAAGGCGACGCCTGCATATGCATCGGGTAATTACCGACAAATGTCTATCTGGCTTGTTTCAATATTTTTGGAACGTCTATCTGAATGAAGCGGCGTCTCGCGTCACTTTCCACATGTGTGTGATGTCGTTCTTTAAGTATCAAATATAAAAATAGAGTTCGCATCCTCGGTATGTTTCGAGAACACATACTTATAAAGCGCTATATCAACAGCACCGCTTGAAACGAAGAAAAAAAGCACTTTCTTTGAGTGTCAGTGTATTTAGCACGAAAGTACTAATTGGGGCAGACACTATTTTTACTTCTCCTAGTGGAGACGGGGCCGCCTTTTTACGTGGTCGTCCTAGCCACGCGAAGATCGCGAGCAATTTGCATGGCAAAGGGAGTACCTACGTTGCTCAGTTATTTTAAGATCTGAAGTATTGGTCCGGCCCCGGGAATCAACCTGCGACCTCTCGCTCTGCAGTCAAACGGTATATCAACAGCACCGCTTGAAACACAACCATTTACTTTAAAAAGCAAACATGCTCCTTGCACGTTAGGTCAACTAGCTGGCCACGTACTGCAAGAGCATTTTCGACCAGAACTCGGCATCTTCGTGACGTGTTACCCGGGAGAACGACCAAAACCATCTAGGATTTAGCTTGAGAATTTATTTCTTGTGTTCAGTTATTTAATTACCAAATAAGTACCTTCCGACAACACACACGTTGATTAGCAATTATTTATAGCAATATCAACAGCATCGCGTGAAACGAAGACTCATCTGCAGTCAAAAATGCCCCTTGCACATGATGTCATCTAGCTAATCACACAAAGCAGGTGCACTGCATGTGGACCATAACTCAGCATTTTTCAGTCATCAATTTGGCAGAGCAAATATAAGTTAACTACCCGCAAGTAGCAACAAAACAGGAAGGCTGGACAAAATATAGGGTGCTGAGTAATGTAGTTGCGGCAAATAAAACATGTAACCCAAGCTCGAAATATGACCGTCGGCTTTGTTGCTTAGCGTTCGAATATAGGGATTTGTATGGGAGGAAAAAATCGGGAATCGGGAACCACACAAGCCAGAAGAAACACACAACTTAAGCGAGGTTAGTCAAATTTTAGTTAAATCTTTTCACATCCGTAGGCTACAGAAACAACCATTCCTCCCTCCCCCATCCCCCATGCAATTAGTTCGAATTCATCCCAAGTTATATTTCGAAAGTCACGCAACAGTGCCGATGGTCATATTTCCCAACGTTATTTCGAGCATGGACCACCTGTGAAAATACACGAAATGACCGCTAAAGAACTGAAATTTGGTTATTACAATATGTCGACTGAAGATGCCGAAGGTACGAGTTATCAGACTTCAGAGTATTTGCGGACATGTCATGTTCTTGTTTTTCGAATATTTTTCGTATTGTAGTTTTGACTCTCTAACATTCTCAGGTGAAACGTTTCATTTGCGTACCCAAAATCTGAAAAAACGAGTTTTTTAGTTGTTCTAGACTTGAGGGCATAAAATATTGTAGGAATGTACATCAGAGACATGTTTGAATAATTATTGGATATTTACAGGCGCCAGCTTATTTCAGGCATCATTCAATAAATTCAAAATTGATTTGACATAAAGAAAATTTGTAGGTCGGATATTAAGATTGATAAAGGAGGGTGCTTTTGAAAAGGTCATCAAAAGTTTAAAGGCTCGTTTTTGGAGGAGAAGTAACTTTTCTAAATTAGACTGTGAAGTTTGACCCCAGAGCTAATTCCATTTGTAAGGTGAGGATAAAACGAGACTGGTATAACTTGACTAAACTAGAGAGTGGTAAAATGCCTTAATTTAAACAACCATTCCAAAGATTACGGTCTTGCTGGTTCTAAGAGCGACAAATTCGATCAGAGGTAATTTTTCCAGTTAAAGGTCCTTGTCTATGAACATACTGAGATATTTGACAAAATAATCTTTACATCCCAGCGGTGAGTAAGTACCTTCATCATTTATTTAATCACTTCCACCATATGGTACGGAAGACACAACAGAACGAGGCTCCAATTTGAGTGTGTCCTTGCCCAGGAGAGGTTGGCCACACCACCGGGGTCTACGTCCCCTACTCTTCTCGAACAGTGGTGTAGGTTCTTTTACGTCCCACAAGAACAAATCATGCAGTGAAAGTGCTGTGAAACGGGACCTACGGTTTTTCGTCCTTATCCGAGAAGACTAGAAAGTCTAACCGAAGTCACTGCGAAGGCAGCACTTTCTCCTCAGTTATTTTAAGACCCTGAGTGTTGGTCCGGCTGGGATTTGAACCCGCGACCTCCCGCTTAGCAGACCGGCACTCTCCCAACTAAGCTTCCTTTTTAACCAGGCGGCGGTTATTAAATATAGTTAAGTTTGGATAAAAGGGGAGCACCTTTTTTGTAATTTCAAAAAATAATTGTTAGATTCTTTATATTTGTTCGATTGACTGCATTCCGAAATAAGAATAAATATAAATGGTCAGGAGTAAACTCTTGAAAACACTCATTTTGGCGTTCATTGCTTAGCAGTTACTAGAAATCTAGAAATCAGCGGCGCCGCTGACGAGGATCAATTTCATAAACGCCAAGCTCTTTCTACAAACGCTACTTTTTGGGCGGTTTCCCTGGAGTGTCCGCTAACCGATCCTTTCAGTATAAAGCCATAGAATAATTACCTCCGTAACCACTGAAACGACGGCTTTCCCCAGGGTAAAAGAGAGGGGCTGGGGCAAATACCAAGTGTTCTTATCCCCATATCTTCCGAGTATTTGAGATTAGAAATTTTCGTACAATGTGTGCCGCAGAGGCCACTACCGCTGTCGTATGTGCTACGGCACTCGTTTGGTTTGTTTTTGTTTTTAACTGTTTGTTTCTTCTTTTTTGGTAGTTTTTGTAGAAAAGTGAACTGCGCTACGCATCTATTTAACAAAGGAACGCTTTTTCCGCCGAAACGAAGTACACGATGTTGGGATCGGGTGATCAGAAAAAAGGTTTAAACATCAAACAACGCTTGTCGTGTGGAGTCGGCCATGTCTTCAACGACCTTTTCCGTCATCTGTACATGTCCTTTGAAATAGTTTTCCTCATGCAGGTAGTCGAGCTACCAGCTTTCCAGGCAGGGATGATTTTGTTAATAACACAGATAGTTGAGGCATTCTTTTCTCTGCTGATTGGATACCTGTGCGACCGTGTGGATATACCCCTCATTTCCAAGAGGATGGGTCGAAGAAAGTCGTGGCATTTAGTAGGAACGCTCCTCATGGCACTTACACTTCCATTTCTTTACAACAAATGCCTCCTCTGTAGCAATCATAAGACAGTTGGCTGGGCTCAATTTGCCTATTATGTCAGCATATCGGTTGCTGGAAATGTTTCATTCAGCGTGGTGGAGATAAATCATCTTTCAGTTATCTCCGCTGTCGCGAGGACACTCCAAGAAGGAATGGCAGTGAACGCTATCAGGTTCGGAATATCACCTCTTATAATTTCCAGTTTTTTTTGCTAAATTGCCTTACACCCCTCCGAAAAGCAGTCTTAGCCGTTTCCTCGCCCCAAGAACCTCGGAGGAGATTTTCCAAAAATTAACTTACTGAGAGAGAGTGTCCCCTACTTCAAGGGCCTCTCAACGTCAATTCACTAGTCTCCCTCCCCCCCCCCCCAGCAACACAAAATGTTCCGCCGTCGTCTTTGATTTTTTGTCCGTAATGTCGTCTTCTATCTTTATTCAAGCATTCACCATCTTAGATGTTATTACACCCACGTTACGATGTTGCCAGATGAATTCTGGCACTTTTAGGAAAACTCGCTGATTGATAATTTGTTCTTGACCTTTATACAGGACTGCATTTAGCTTTTTGACGGGCATTTTTGTTTACCTAATCGCGTGGGGGCTTCTGGGACAGGATAGCGGAGCGAGTCTGGGACCTGAAGACGTGTCATCATTTGCGGTAAACTATTTCTGATAAAACATACGGTAAATCCCCTATAAAGCCCTCCCTAATCCCCCCCTTAAAGGGGAAGAAAGTTAATAAGACCCCCCTCCCCTCCCTTCCAGGATGGTTTATTTACCAACTGGAAGTTCGGATTAATTTGATTCTGATCATCGGCTGCATGACCAACCTCCAACCCTCGAGTACCTAAGCTTTTCCACCTTGTATTCTAGTTCTTTATGGAGAACTGATACCGTCGTCTTTTCTACACCAAATAAGAGAACCGTCCCGCAGTGGAGAACTTGTGTGTGGATATCGGGCCTTAATGGGGGTAATGACATTAGTGTTGTTGTTGTTGTTGACTCACAGCACCTTACTTGGATTGCTACTGTTACGGGAATTGTATTTACAATCGTTTTCTACATTGGTACTAAAGAATCAAAAACTAGCACCCATCAGGAAGTGACAACACAAGACAAGTCCTCGGCCACTTTAGAGGCGAAAGTTTTGCAATATGAGAAAGAAGAGAATTATACAGATCTAGAACAGGCACATTTCAGTACATGGTGAGCTTCCTACTTTAAATTGTGCTGCAATTATGTATATAAAATAGATACACGCTGTAGATACTCTGTTATCATAGACTTAGTGAATAAACCCTGTACAGTGGATCCTAGATATCACGAAAAGCCAAGTGACTGGCAAAATATGTTCGCTATGACGAGGTTTCGTTATATGGAGGTTCTATTGTTCATATATTTTACTATTACTGGGATAAAGGAAATCTTTCGTTATACCGAAGACCTCGTTATACAAAGGTTCGTCATATCGAGGTTCTTAACTTCTGTGATACTTATTGATTATAGAAAGGTTATAACGAAAGGGGACCTGGCTCTATCATTGTGATTTGGGCTCCAATGCTATCAATATCATCACCACACCACCACCACCAGCCTTTATCACCATTACCATCAACAACAACATCATCATCATCATCATCATCATCATCATCATCAAAACCATCATCATCATCATCATCATCATTATTATCATTTTTGTTAGTCGATATCGCCTGTAATATCGCTTCTCCTCACCCCAATCGGTCATTTTCATACAAGTTCATCCTTCATCGTGAGATCCTAACCTGAACAAAACTGTGCGCATTTCCCGGAATGAATCACCCGAATTAAGGAGAATATGGAAAACGTTACATGGCCCGCGTTAGTAATCAAAGCCAAAAGTCTAATAGTCAAACTGCGCACTGGTGCAGTTTGATTTAAATACACAAATGACGCAAATGTGATGTTATTTCAGTCCTAAGGAAAAAAACAATCTGGAGACAAAAGAAGATAAGAAATGCAAGGAGAACACCGGTGCGACCTCCTCTCAGACTAATGGCTGCGTCTGTTCAATTCCTGAAGCTGGTTACAAGCTGACCCTAGTCAGTGAGGGCTACGAGAAAGACGCCAGTGACACTGAGATGGAGGAAAAGGCCCGTGACATGTCCTATGAAACAAGCCTTAAGGATGATTCGGACCGCGCCCATTCTGACGCGTACCAATCACTGAAAATAAAAACAGAACAGCTCAGTGATAGGGAGAGTAAAGGGGTAGCCAATGAAGGCTACCAGCCTGAAGTAGAGGCCAAAGATATTCCAACTAAAACAAGCTGTGAAGTGCACGATAACACCGATCAGCCTGGAATGCAAAAGTCAAAGGAGATTAAAAAAGAGGGGCTAACCATAAAGGAGAGCTACTCTGGTCATACGCTTTCCATAGTAAACGAGGGATACCGGGATGAAAACGCTACCGCTGAGGTCAAAGTCAATGACGATGATATGAAGCCATGCCTTGAACCGGCAAATAAAGCGCCAATATCAAGTGCAACACAAACCAAAGAGAGTAGAAAACACAGCTTTTCTGGTGAGAAAGAACAAGGACGCGACAACGTCGAACAGAAAGAGGACGATAACGACGATGTAGCTTTGAACGCGCCTGATGCTTTCCCTGTCGAAATAACAGCTTCGCCAGAAACAGAAACGTGGAAGACGGCATTGTTCCTGGCGCCGGAAGAACGTGGGTCGAATGAGGAAAAAAAAGAGCGTGATTCCGTGATCAAATGCGAGTTGGCAGCCGTTAGCGTCTCTGGTGATAGGAACGAAAATTCAAAGACGTTTAAAGATTGGCTAATGGATCCTAAGCTATATAAGGTTAGTTTGCCAAACATTAATGGCTAAGTTATTCTAATCGAAGTTAAAACACACAGCTGCAGCCCAGCTTCTGTTAACGGAGAACAAATCTGCTACAAAAAAATGCCATCCCATTTACCCACATCCTTTTTTATATCTTTTTATAATATCCTCTAAACACAGCGATGGTCACGCCACCTTCACAGAAATTTGGAGTCTAGTTTAGAGCTGAGGTGTCCACCTTATCGTCCCTTATAAGAAAATCTTGATTACGAAATCTGGAAAAATCGCTTTGGAATTGGGAATCCGAATTTTACTAACAAGGAATCCGAAATCCAAGTTCCACTGAGAATGAATCGGAAATGTAGTACCTGGAATCCGGAATCCTTGGCGTGGAATCCAAAATCCAAGTCTGTCTTGGATTCCCTTACAAGGGCGAGCCTTATTTAGAGTCAAAGACAATGGCTGGAGTACGTCAGAGACCAACTCTCTGAGAAAACCCTCATATATATATTATTTTACATGATGATGATCATTATTTTTCAACTGATGGCGTACAGTCTGCCTCTTTTTAACATTGTAAAGCGATAATCCTCCGTTTTCAGAATCAACGTCTCCACTTTTAAAATTGTTTTCATTAACTCCAGCTGGCGGATCAACACGACGGCCAAATATTTGATCGGTTAACGAACGATTTCGTAAAACATTTGGGCATAGAAAGTAGCGCGATAAAAACATGACGTTTTGGCGACAATGTGCCATATTTATCAAATGCAAATGAGGAGAAACGATAAAAATATATAGACAGAAGAACGAAGGTGAGAAATAATACAGCACAGACCTTTAGACGATTCTAAGACGAGGCCAACTGTCTACGAGTACGAGATTTTCACAATACTAAGCAATGCTTGCGCGTGAACCAGCGTCATTTTGGCGGGAAAACGTGATAGTCGTCTTCATTCTACTACGAGTTTTAGCGAGAATGTCGTAGTGGGGAAAAGAGGTTATCAAATCTTAGGAGTTCAGCATCTCATAAATTAGGCACTTTTTCCCTCCCACATAGCTTTAGCATGTATGGATGCCGCATGGAATTTGATTTCCCATGATTTTCAATTCCCAACAATATAGCATACTGAAGGTAGCGTCTAAATCAGCCAAGGCTATGATTAAATATTTGTGATTTTTCAGCCACTGAAAGACAGGATTTTTCTTTGATATTTTTTTATCAACAGGTTGCTGTCATCTTTACTTGTTCACGCCTTTTGCAGGATGCAACATATTCCTATTTGCCATTGTACCTAACAAAAACTCAAGGCTTTGAAAAGGTAAGAAAAACTAACGTCTTTTCAGTGTTTCCCTCGTTACCCTTACTTATTACTTTTTTCCTGATTTACTTTCTTGCGTGTTGAAAAGAATCACATTACATCAATTTCAACACAAAGGATGGCTGCGGTCAGAGAGGCAAATGCAGTGTAGCCAATTTAAACTAACCAAATGGGTTTGGTTTGCCGTCCCTTTTTCCTGCAATTAACGTCATTGCTACCAATATCGCAAGCGTCTCCCAAAATAAGCCAACGCTGGCTGGATGTGAAAAATTAGCAAGGGGATCTGAGCCAATCGGAAACAGAGAAATATTCTTGAACGAATAATGACTGTTCTTGTTACATTTCTCGGGCTCAAATTAGCTAATTCTGCCGTGATCTTTCAATTTCTAACGTTGTAACCTTCACGACTTGAACAGGAATACCCTCTGCCAGGCTCTCGGTCACTGCGGACGAGCGAAAATAGCGAGCGAGCAGTGAAATAGCGATCGAGCGAAAACTGCGGAAAGGGAGAACTTCGCTTCCTGAAAAACCGTTTCTCTTGCCAAAATGTCATAATATGTCAAAAAGTCAAAAGATGCGGTGTACCAGGGTTCTACATACTCGACATATTTGTTAGGCACTGCGCTCGCGAAGCCGGCCAGGCTCCACTTCTCCGTCTCTCCCCAGCCCCCGCGCTGTTTTCGCGCATCTTTTTCTCGATCCCCTTTCTTCTCTATCTTGGAGCCTAGAAAAGGCTAGAGCAGGGACGGAGTGATAAACATTAATTTTGCTAGCATTGATTTGCCCTTTGGATAGTTTTTGATATCTTTTTGCAACTAGTTGTATTAATCTTTACTGGACTGCTTAATTTCACAGCAAGCCGTGGCCTATTTTCCCCTTGTTCTCTTAATCAGCGCAACGCTGGGTAGCGCAGTCTCAAACAAACTCAGCAGGAAGTTCAAAAGCAAGGTACTAATTAAAAGTATACATAGACAGCGAGCAATCTATTATGTTTCTTTTCAAAGTTAAGGTGGCTCGATACAGTTTTCCAGGGCCAGTACCTCCCAAGTTTGAGCATAAACTACGTCGCCATAAACAAAGTTTTGAAAAAATTGCCACCACAGTTGTATTAGATAAAGATGAAAATTTGTTATGATCAGGGTTGCAACGGCATCGGAGTTGTCATAGCAACGAAATGACGCTATTACCTATTTTACTTACAGCAGTATATCTCGGCACTAGGAACTGTTCTTCCAAAATCGTTCACGGGAGCTTTTTCCTCCAACAGCGGCCTCGATGTTCGTGAAGTTTAAGCGAAATCGGTAAGAGCGTTATCGAGATATTTTGGGATGAAGTTTTTATGGTTAGAAACAAAGTAAAAAATGGACAATATTGTTGTTTGGCCTTTATCTGCAAAAAGTGAAGAGATTTTGACATGCAATTTCACTTCATAGTAGTTTCAATCTTTTTAAAAACGTGTGTGAAAGATCATTTAGATAGCTCCAACCGATTGCTAGAAAGAAGGGTTTGATTAGTATGTATCGAAGCGCTCTTGTTAGCGGTTTTGTAAACATTTTGGTCTTCTTTAACAAATTAGCGAATAATTTTTAAACCGCTCGATAGATTTTTAAAAAAATTTAAGAGTCTTGAGATTAACCTTCCTTTTATATGACCTTTTAGTTTCAAGATTATTGATACAATGTAAGGCAGTCAAATAAGGGCTACAATTCGCTAATATTTTGGCTGAAATTTTGTGTTTACAAGTGTGAGCCTCTCATTATTCAGGGTATTGTCTCCAAGTTTCATATTTTCGTGCACAACAATAGCTAGCAGTTTTGCATATGTCAAATGCATTGTGAGTTACTGCTGTTCACGTGAAAATGAAACTTGGAGACAATGCCTTGAATAATGAGAGGCTTTCACTTGTAATAACGAGACTTCCAATAAAAAAGTAGCGAATTGTAGCCGTTATTTTACTGCCTTACAATGTATCAATAATCTTGAGACTAAAAGGTCATATAAAAGGAAGGTTAATCTCAAGAATCTTAAATTTTTTAAAAAATCTATCGAGCGGTTTAAAAATTATTCGCTAATTTGATAAAGAAGACCAAAATGCTTACAAAACCGCTAACAAGAGTGCTTCGATACATACTAATCAAACCCTTCTTTTTAGCAATCGGTTGGAGCTATCTAAATGATCTTTCACACACGTTTTTAAAAAGATTGAAACTACTATGAGGTGAAATTGCATGTCAAAAGCTCTTCATTTTTTACAGATAAAGGCCAAACAACAATATTGTCCATTTTTTACTTTGTTTCTAACCATAAAAACTTCATCCCAAAATATCTCGATAACGCTCTTACAGATTTCGCTTAAACTTCACGAATATCGAGGCCGCTATTGGAGGAAAAAGCTCCCGTGAACGATTTTGGAAGAACAGTTCCTAGTGCGGAGATATACTGCTGCAAGTAAAATAGGTAATAGCGTCATTTCGTTGCTATGACAACTCCGATGCCGTTGCAACCCTGATCATAACAAATTTTCATCTTTATCTAATACAACTGTGGTGGCAATTTTTTCAAAACTTTGTTTATGACGACGTAGTTTATGCTCAAACTTGGGAGGTATTGACACTGGAAAACTGTATCGAGCCACCTTGATCCACGCGTAACCAATCGCGCCAGGTTTGATAAAAACTAGATGGATTTTAAGAAAAAGGGGCGGACTGCAAGCAGTCTAAACCGTACACGAATAGAATATTACTACAACTTTTGTTTTTGTTTTGTTTTGTTTTGTTTGCTTGTTTGTTTGTTTGTTTCACGTTGCATCTGTACTCCTTTGTATCGATCCAGTAATCATTATTTTAAACATTCCGTTAGGGAGACAAAAATTTCCGACGTTACGAGCCAAAAGCGGGCAGTGTTGTGATTGTTGTACATTGCCATGGTTACGATATGTAAGAGATATAAGAAAATAAATAAGTGGTATACGTTTTATGGTGCAGAGAGGTAAAAACAACGTTTTAAAGAACGTTCTAACTATGACATAAATTCAAGACCTCAATGCTTACAGTCTAAAATATTTTCATAAATATAAAGTTTGATAACCCTTTTCCCAAGAAGTGACATATTCCATAGCCCAAAAATATCCCAGTCATAGAATGGTATCGTCCTAAGGTTAATGTAGTACATGCATTAAAGATTTCATTGGAGGGTCATTAACTTATATGCAACTAATTAAGAGGCCTTGCCACGGCTGTCTGAATCCCTACCCTTTCATATACCTGAAGCCTGAAAACGATACCCCTTTCGGGTGGAGCCTCCCCTTATAGGCCATCATAGGGAGTATCCCCTGGGAGGAGGCAGTTCCCTCTCCTTGTATTTTGAGTAAATTCCGTGACACAGCTCCTTTAAGTTAGAGTATGCTTTATAACTAAGTTTTGTACCTTCTGCTTATCATGATCATCACTTTTCTGCTTTTCATTTTTCTCAGTGGACGTTTCTTACAGCCTCGCTGCTAGTCCTCTTTGGATGTGTATTTAGCTTCTTCCAAACCCAAACGTCTCTTCCCAAACAGTCGACATATGCTCCTGTAATCGTGATGGGAAGCGGCATGTCCATCATGTACGTCATGGCTTTAACATTTGCAACGGAACTTACTGGGAAAGATAAGGTAAGATGTTACTATAATGATAGCAATCACACACTTCTCGAGGATGATCACACTCTGCGAGCCAACTAGACAACGAGCAGTATCTCTGTTTTTCTCAGTCCGTCGAGCGAAACGCGCGAGACACGAAACTGATCACGCGCGTGACATAAGGCGCGAGACGGGAGAGGCGCGCGCGCGTGAACTCCCGTTACTAAATCTGAAGAAAAAGAGAGACTGCTCGTAGTCTACGAGCAAATATTCGAGCGTCTCAACCTGAATGGGGTTAACTGTCAGCCGTCAAACGACCTAAAATTCAACCGTCAACCGTCAAAAAAGGTTATTTTAACCGTCAACGGTCACAAATGCAGATTAATCTTAACTATCAAAAAGGTTTCAAGGTACAGTTATTTCAAATCTTACTATTTCAGCTCATCTTCACGTCAGACTTAATCATAACTAATTTATTAATTTATTCAGAAGGTAATATTCACTTGAACGCTTGGACTAAATTTCCACTTAACCGTGTCAACCGTCAAAAGTTACCACCCCATTAACACCCTTATAGGGAAAACAGATTACACACAGAAACCCACTTCCTTTGCTGCTGTTACCGCCAGTAAAGGGATGTTCAGAAATGGTACTTTGTACAACAAAATATACACTCGAACCTCTATGTGCGACGGCCTCCCATAAGCGACCACCTATTGACGTTGACTGAACCGGAAACTATCACAAGTGTATCTATTGAAAATTTGTACAGAAATCCAGCGGATCCGCCTTCTCCATCATTGTTTTCATTGGAAGGGTGTTAAGCGGAGGAATGTTTATGACAATCCAAGAGTTTTACCCTAAAAACGGGTAAGAATCAAACATGTGTTTTATATCTGTTAAGTATATATCTGTCTGAAATTGTTAAAACGTGGCCACTAGGTTTTCGCCTCTCCCGGCTTCAGGCCAGTGTGGTCTCCAAAAATGTAGGGGGCTTGGCGACTTGGTCAGCACAGGCAGATAAGCCCAACGACTGCCCTAACAGTGGGTGGGTGGCCCAAGCCTGGGGGGCAAAACTAGTGGGGTAGAGAGGGGGCTATTTTGACACAATCCCTTCAGTAAGGAGCAGTGTTTACTAAAGGCTTTGACTGGCAAGCACATTGTTCTTACTTTGCCTGAGCCAGCTGAATAAGGCCTCTGCTGACAATAATTATCATGATAATTGTAGAGCTCAGGGGGAGTTGTAGACAGTTACCCGGTGTCCTGAGTGAGGAGGGTGAAATTCTTGGTACCAAGGACATACTTAGCTGAGGAGCTGTGGACACTCACTGAAGCCATGTTTACATCAATTTAGTCAGATATATATGTATAGTGTTACTATTATTATTATCATTATTATTATTATTATTATTGTTATCATTATTACATTTAGCTTTGTTTAAAATCTATCTAGATGTATCATCCTCATTGCCACCACTATCACCACCATCATCATCATCATCATTATTATCATCATCATCATTTTCATTATACAGTGTGTATCATTATTTAATTTCCTTGTATTTTTTAGTTCCTCATCAGGTTTGAGCGAAAGTGAATATGTACGCTACGTGTTTTTTATGGTCCCAGGATTACTGACACTAATTGGTTCACTGATGGTTTTAGTTTCAAATCCATCAAACTCATGTTTTTGTTCTGCAAAAGGAGGTTGGTGTTATGTATGTACAGCAATCCTCTGTATCAAGTATACTTAGTAGTAGGTTAAGTTTGATCGTCCTGGTGAACGTAGTCCTGAATAGAACTGTTGTTGTTGACAGTGACTGATTTTCCAACAACCTGTGCAATAGCCATTTTCAGAGTCAAAGTGAGTTGTACCACGTCATTTGATGGTATTATACTCTGGTTATTGACCTGATTGGTCAATTATGTTGCAATCTTATTGGTCGTGTGTCAGTTAAGCCGTGATGCATTGTTTATGAAGACTCATCAAACTACTTTTGAAATGACTCCTGGGTTCAAACCTTTCATAGTTATACTTAGCAGCTTGTGAAAATAGCACTATCAACACTTTTAAGACTCTGCAAGTGAGGTGAAGTCTATGAGAGGTGTCTGTCGTGTAGGGTAAGGGGATGCAACAGGTACACTTCAACTCCACCCAACCCTCCCCCCCCCCCTCCACCCCACAGGCTCCGGAGGTCCGCTTTTATGTTGACCAATGATTTCAAACAAACTGAATGAATGAAAAAAAATATTACAACATATTTCATTCTCAACTTCACTGATTGTGTAAACTACTGCAGTTCAATATTATTTAACTGCCATGACTACCAAAAAAATACACCAGATATAATACTATTCCCACCATAAATTTACATTACAAAAACCTTAGTCGTGGCTAATGTGTAATTTGTTCTATTTTGTTTGTTTTCCTTTCTCTCTTTAGAATTTTCACTAAGTGAACAAACCATCACTGCAACAGAAGCAGACACTGTTCTTTGTCAGAAGCAGTTTCCATTGCAGAAATAAAACCAAAAGACCAGAGACAGCCATGAACTACAACACACTTTTTCTATTAGCTTTAAATGAAAGTGCATGGCATCAGACCATGTTTATTGTTACAAAAGGAATCCACCAGAATCAGGGAAGTTTTTTGCTTGTAAAAAATTCAGATATTTCTTGCTTGAGGAATGCAGAATTCTAGGCTTTGGAATCAGCATATGGCTCAAAGAATCCGAAATCATACTAACTATTGTAGTCTGGAATCGGACTTCCACTAAAACCAGTACCAGGAATCTGGAGTCCATGGCTTCAATTCACAATCCAAGACTGTCTTGGATTCCCTTATATGGGCTGAATGATGACTTTTATAAACACATCAGATATTCTAAGTAAAGGAGCATTTTTAAACCCTTGCTAAAAAATTGAAATACATAATATTGTTTCTTTTGAGGTGAACAGGATAGGGGGAGAGGGTGGGAGGGGGGTGAATACGTGCTTATTTATTCAGGAATGTTAGTGCGTGCATCAGACATAAGTTTACTATGCATAAGCAATGTCATGTAGTTTAGCTATTATATAAAAATAATTACACCGTTGATAAACGTTTAAATAACAGACGCGCGTGCTGGTGTGTAACATTCGCAGGCTGCACACTGCAGTCTGCATTTGTCACACACGGTGCGCGTGCGCATTGCGTCGTTAATGACGAGAGAATGGTGTAACAAAATGTATGGGCCTTCAATAAAAATTCAAAATACAACAAACACAAGTTAGAGTAATATTTTCCCGTCACTACGACTTGAGACACGTCCGGTAGTGATAAAGCTGTACCTCTTATATAACAACAAATAAAAAAGCCATTGGTATACTTACATGAACTTCCCGCGATGTTCGATGTTTGAGGCTCCAAAGTTATCACCATGACTTCTAGTTTGGCTCAAGATACGCCGTAATCCATGCAAAATGATTGTCCATTTAAGGAACAATCATTCGAGTGGTCAATTGTAGCTCACACTCGCATTGAATCTCATCTCATCTCAGGCAAGTTCGATGCATACCAAATCGGCCATGAAAAGGACCATTTCTTGTACCTCGATGAGCGCTTGAAAATTCATATTTTGCCTCGTCGAGTCTCTGATCTGAGACCATCTTTTAGAACGCACTACAAGAGGAAACAGTGAAGTAAAACCTCTTCCCGCAAAACCTCCAAACTGCCGCGCGGCCATATTTGTTTTTCTTATCCACCAATGATTGTCGGTATATAAACTAGCTCCAGGTCCCCTCGTTCTAGAGAAGAAGCCTTGAATACTTGAATATACCGTAAAATTCCGAAAATAAGCCCCAGGGCTTTCATTTTTGAGGGTTTTATTTTTGGGGGGGCTTATATTCGGAGGGGCTTATCTATGGAGGGAACTTTGCGTTTCAAAATCGATTGGCCTAGCCTTATAGTTGCAAGGAAATTTACCGTTTTTGCTTCTTTGTATTTGAGGGCAGTTTCCAAGTACAAGAAAAACTTACAAGCCGCCGTGGGGCTTACATTTGGAGGGGCGATTCAACGGAGGGTTTTCTGCGTTACGAGTTTGGGGGGCTTATATTTGGAGGACCTTATACATGGAGGGGCTTATTTTCGGAATTTTACGGTATTTATTTTCTCGCGCAAAAATTGTACAATTAAACCACAATAATCATCAAATGTTGAAACACGAGACTGAAACTGAGGGCTTACCTTTTCCCCGAGTCTACTTCTTCTCTCCTTCCCCAATGTTGAGATTCGCGTATGTTTAAAACTGGGTGCATGAATCAACATTGGGGAGGGCGTAACGGGTTGTAACGTGACAAGTGTGAACAAACGTGAAGAGTATTGCAGATCATCCAGGCAGCAATGAGCAGTTTCTTTTTCAAGTGCAAGAAAGAGCTCTTTTATTCAATGGATAATATGCGTACATCAAGTACATCATTCGTGTATGTAGTTAATGCAAGTAGGATGCATGGATTACGAAAGATTTTTACAATGCGAGTAGGTCTCTGATTTTCTACATTCGCCAAAATGTCTAAGAAATCAGGCTACTAGCCACTTGGCGTTAAAGCCGCCAAGATTTTTGAAGTAAAGTCCTTTTTCCCTCTTCACTACATAAAGAAGGTCGGCAGTTCTTAGGCTCTTCGAGACTTTGTAGGGAACTTGTCTCCTCCATTTCCTTGAAGTTATATAGCATCTCTGAGGTCTAGCATGTTGGGGAGTGGTTGGTAGTGGAGTCTAATTGTAAGAGTTAGTTTAACACAGCATTGTAACTGAACGATAGCTATAGAAATGACCATTTAAGCCATTTTTTTGGTCGTCCACGACTATTCAATAAATAGAGGTAAGTCCCTAAAAAAAAAGGTTTCATTTGTGGAATCGAGAATCCGGAAAATTATTTTTTCTTGAATCCGGAATCCTGGGCTTTGGAATCCGAGACAGAGCTCACGGAATTCGGATTCCACTACGTATTTTTTGAATCCGAAATCCTAGTTGTTCCGGATTGCCGGGCAATCCGAAATCCACAGCGTGTAATCCAGAATCCAAGACTGTCGTGGATTCTCTTCCAAGGTGAGATAAAAACAGGTTTCCCTGAATAATACAATGGCGAAAATTCTAGTAACCAAAATGGAGGCCTGATTATAAACTTCAGTCACTCAGATGCAGAAGTGGACCTTTAATGTGATTTTGATTGACTATAATACATACATTAACAAAGGTAAGATATTTCAAGCAAGCAATATGAAAAGCACGTAGTTTTGCTAAAAATCAGTCTGTTGTTGCAAATAACTAAGATGAGATATAATATTATTTTAATGATTATTATGCCCTGACGAAGCCACCAATACAAATGCTTCTACTATAACGTTTAATGATCTAAAAGGCAAATGTAAGAATTTGTTTGGTAATATATTTCATAGTCGTCAAGCTTGTCCAGCAAATCTTATTACATACGGTTTAGTACCAGAACAAATTGAGCCGAAAAATACAACTGAGTTTTTTTAAACGTTGACAGGTCTCTCCAATTAAAGCGCAATTCAACATTTTCGGTCGAAATACTGGATCACAGATCCCTTTGAGGCACTGTTGATTCCGATCCAGCGGCTTGTGACCTCAGATCCCGGGCCTGTGATCCCTTATCCCACCCCTTTTTTGGCCTTTGATCCCTGATCCCATATACCTTGTTTTGCGACACTGTCATGATCACTGAGTCTTCAGTCCGTGCTACAGTATCGAAGATGGCAAGGATGTTCTGGAGGTGTCCCCATGAAGTTATAAATATAGAAATCGCCGCAGTTTCGTACTTGAATGTTGATAGACCAAGAGCAGCAATCATAGTAGGAAAAACAGACCTGCCTGGTGACCAAGCCTTCAGCTACAGTGGGGTGACTGCCGTTTAACCAACCAGTTGCATGCGTGTTGCATCTGTTGTTAGGCACGCATGAAGTAGGCATTTTGGTCCCTGTGGCTGCTTCAAATCGGTGCCATCCAAATAGATTATTATCGCAAATGGCTGTGGTGGAGACGTATGTGTTCTTTCTTCCATTTTGAGTAGTTATAGCTTGGTAATTGAGACACTCTAGGGGAAAAAACGGCAGTACACTCTTCACTGACTCTTACTGTATTCGCGAATCATTCTCGAAGATATCTTATCAAGTCCTTTTGCTTTTGCTTTGCTAAGTTTAGTCAAAAGTAAGACACTTGATTACTATTCGTCAAGGCTAAAATTAAACATTGTCAGTTATGTTGAGATATTCAAGACAACTCTTGTGCCCATAAAAATAGGAGAAGTAATTTCACTCGCAAGTTTGGGAAGAATTGTGGAAAAATGTTCAGTGAATGCATCTGGTATATCTGATGGAGTGGGTAATGGATCAGTTCTTCCACAGACGAGGTGTTTTACGAGGTAAGTTCATTGATTGTCTGCCAGGTTAGTCAAGAGTCATTTTTGTGTTCATTAAATGACTTTTTGTAATAAAATTCTTTTGCGATCTTGATCGCTGTTCAGGCTGTTACGAACTCTTATATTTAGCCCAATCGAGTGGGTTCTTGGACCGAATTGCTTTTAGCTTATTAATAATATAACTATCTCTCGTTCGCATTCGGTTTTTCAACTCTGACTTACAATGTAATCTATGTTGATTTTTTTTGCGTGAACCCGCTTTGTTGAACAATTTTCAAGAGCCTATTTTTCCACATATCGTTTTGGAAATATTATGACGAAAGCGATCGTGATTAAAATTTTTGAAGTTTCTATAAGTTACAGAGTTGCACCCTCTAGAAAAGGTACCCATCGTCAACTCGCGATAGACAAAAACTAGACTGTGATCACCAGTAGTAATGATGCTGACATCGGATACACCAGAGCAAACTACCTTATCGGGAGAGTTAGGGTATTTAGTTGCCTGTGAACTGAGATGTCAGATGTCAGAGCTTTAATGGGAATCCAAGAGAGAACTACAGCACGTACCGTTAGAGTTCAGAAATTGTAGTATGATCAGCTGTATACATCATCATTTTTGTTGCTCGTTTGTGTTTAGGCAGTCGTGCTTTCGACTGCCAAGTCACTTACAATAATGATCGATATCGGCAGAAACCTAACAGCACGCGACAGTCCCTCTTAAAGAGCAGTGCTTTATACTGTCCGTTTACATTTACGATACGTCATTCTGTGATGCTCATCAAAGGCTGTTTTGAAAAGTGTTAACTCTCCCCTAACTCAGTAACAAACGTTAGTAACAACCGTCAACTTGTTTTTATTTATTTATTTGTTCTTGTAACGGAGAAAGAGTAAACTTTCTTATACACCTAAGAGTGAGAAATAATATAAATACTGCTCGGCAACGATCAAGTTTTTTCTACTGAGCGACAATAGTCTCTGCTTACCTGGCGCAATGCAGGTCTCTCCATCCCCATCGTAACCGTATTTGCACGCACATTTGTATGATCCAATAGTGTTTGTGCAGGTAGCTCTATCTCTGTCACAGGTATGATTTCCACCGCTGCACTCGTCTATATCTGTGTGAACACAAATTAACTTAAAAGATATAGATTTAACCGATTTCAAAAGAAAACTTTCGTGGTGTCTTTTAAGAAATGTCTTTCTGCAATAGTTCAACTTTTGCCATGAGGAAGAAGCAAACTGAATTCCTCCTGAAAAATAGACACTGATTAAAAACCAGTAATTGGTCAGCGGAGAACTTTAAAAGAAAACACTTAACCTCAATGAGGTGTGCACCTGTGTCCGTGATACAGTCATGTGATACTGGTTAGCTGATACCTTTTCTGACGGCTAGTGTCAATTGACCATAACATGGATGTCAATATGAAATTTAACACAGATTCTACACACATTGGACTCTAAGCTAGTTGATGTGACATTGTATTGACCGGGGACGGTCATCCAGACCCTGAGAGATAGGGAGGGGTGGTCTCAAAAATAAAATTTTTCGCCCCTGAGCCCCTCCCCTGGATCCGCCACTACGTTCAATATGGTATCTTTGTTCATACGGAACTTTGAACGGTTAGGCATCTGAATTTCCGTATTGTTACGCTGGTTTCGTGTGAACGCAGCAACTAAATACACGAATTGCAGTGTGAACATAGCTACATTATCGTCATTTATATGATATTGGAACTCCAAAATCTGATCAGTTTCTTACCTGCACAGTTTTTACCATCTCCAGTGAAACCAGGAAGGCAAGAACAACGGTAAGAACCAATTGTGTTTGTACAGTTGGCGTTTAAGTCGCACAGCCGGTCAGTGGAACTGCACTCGTTAATGTCTGACAACAATGATGAAAATGAATCAAGACAACGTTCAATAACAAAATTTTATAACGCTCAATTTTATTAGGCCAGAATTGCTTGGGGCTCGTGGTTCGACTTGAGCACTTGAGCTTTAATGCATTTTGAAGTCAAAATTTTTTGTCCGTTCGTTAAGTGTTTGAATAATGGGAAGCTGACCACCTACGAACTGCATTTTTCAAAAAGAAAAAGAAAGAATATTCATAATGCGTTATATTCGGTATACATACTTTTCGGTATTCATACTTTTCACGACTTCTATTTTCAATTACGCAGACGCTAGTTTGAGAAGGGAATGAACAAAGATTTCGTATTTTTCATACGTGAACTTTAGCAGACAGTCAAGTCAACTTTTAGTGCACGAGGTTGTTGTTATTGTTGCGTTGAGATCACGTCACTTTGTATGTGTCTTTTAAAACAATCATCCTTTACAATCTCGTTGACTAGTGGATAACGACTTATGGGATTTTAAATAGTCATTTTCATAGAATTATTATTGTAAGATATTCAATGACTTGCATGGGTTAGCCTTTCCCGGCTCAATTCTCGACAATTTTTCCAAGACGCCTTGTTGTTAATAAAGCAATTGGAAAAGGGCAGTTTATTTTGTTTCCTCACACCCTTCTGATTGGTCAATGGTGGGAATCTATGGTTAGACTGTTTACATGCAGTCCCCTATTTTCTCGTAAGATCGTCGAAGTCAGTGTTAACTGTTATGGCGGCCATCTTGGTTGCAAATCATGAACTAAGGGCAGACGATCTTACAAAAAATTAGAGGACTGCTAACAGTCTACTTAATGTTTAATAGACAGTCAATCTTGAAACTCTTTACCTCTTTTCCTAACCATTCCGTAGTAATATCTGTTTACGTCGAAGATGAAATGCTCCGGTCGAGCCTCTTTGGTACGGTTGTTTAGCTCACAGATGTCTTGGGTAATGATGTAATTGAAGCTCTGACATCTGACATCTTCTTCACAGGCAATTAAACACCCTAAAGAGGTGGGTGCGTGGAACGTCTTGAAAACGTATTGACGTAGCATCATGCTTTTAATGGAATTTTCAGTCTGGGTGCAACAGCTCGTTGCTGAATAACGCACGTTTGACAAGACGAGCAAAACCACTGCGAGCTTTGCCTTTTTAAAAAGCACTGTCAACATCTTTTTCTGCAAAAAATTAAGCAAGGAATATCGATTAGCAGGGCCTTCAAAGGTGTGCAATTTGTGTGTGTAAAGGTTTGGTTCACAGTGTTTGCGTTTATTAGTGCTAAATGAGATGGTTTCGATGCATGTCGACTGAGTGCAGTCTCTCTTGCTAGAAAATCTAGGATATGGGGCGATGGTGTGCCCGCGCAACTATCAGCAGTTCGTTATCCACGAGACAGTTACCCAATTTACACCCTATGGCCAGGATGTATTCACCATCGTTTTGCTTTTAAAAATGTCATTCAGTCTGAGACAGTTCAAAACCTACTTCACCTTATAAAGAACCCTGGCTTCAGTCTCTGCCGCTCATGACGTCATATCTCGTAGCCACAACAAAAGTGTATAATCAAATTTTGTCAAAATAAGGAGGAAAACAGCGAGGCTAATATTTGAAGGCGACAGTAGTGTCTCCTTCCGCTTATTATATGGTATCTTGAGTGCACTTCGTAGCAAATGTGATTACTTATAATAAGTAAGTGGATAAACCAGAAACTCACTGTTATCTAAAATATAAGTTTTTGCTTTTTCTTCACCATTTGTAGCCATTGTTTTTCTACTACTGTTAGCAACGTCTTTATTGATCAAAACACTTTAAAACAGTCAATATAAACTTAATTATTAAAAATCATATTTTAAAAAACAAACAAACATCAACAAAAAATTCCCTGACAATTCAGAATTTTCAGTTTTTGTTTATGCAAACCTGAAAAAATCAGTTTGTTCACTAGAATGATAAATTAGGGATTGCTTAGGTATGGATAGGCTCTGAATTATTTAAAATGACAAAAAAGCAGTAAAGGTCTGAAATTTAATCTGTTTGCATGATACCGACGATTCATCTGAGATGTTTCTTACTCACGTTTTTAAGGATAAGTTTTGTTCTAAATTACACAATCAAGTAAATGTTTTCTCTACACTGAGAAAAAAATCAGTATGGCACCGAAGTGGGAAATAAAACTTGATCACGATTCAACGTCTTGCTTCTTCAAAGGTGACTTGTCATGTAATATACATGAAAAGAGGTCGGTATTGCACATACGTAATTTAAATAAATAGTATTTTTCTTTTGTCTTTTTGGCCAGCACTTGGTAATCAACTTGGCTTTGAGCAAGTGCTCCCTTAAGCTAAAAGAAGCGATCACTGTAGTATAGTTCCGATCCACTTACCTGATTTCAACACTTTCAAAACTATATTGTCGCATTCGTTCCACACAGTTTAATCTACTTAGCGTGATGCATCCTGTTATGTTTTGAGAAAGCTTATAATCATTGACGTTTACCTTGAACAATAACAGATACATAATTAATGAGTTCGCTTTCTTGTATGCAAAATGGATCGGTTTAACCAGCTGAAATATTAATGTTAAAGCGTTTTTCATCTGCTATCTAGAAGTATTATACGTAGTATTCCCTGTCCTATATTGGCCCTCTTGCAATCAATAATTCAATAAGCTAAAAACAATGTAAGTAAAAGTGGGAGAAAGATTGGAAACTTAATGACTTGTAGTTTTGACATTCAGCTAGGTAACAATATAATGCAAGAACCTTTATTTTACACAAAGCCTGGGACTCAAAGAGACAGACTTGTACGTGATACCTAGTGATTTTTTTTCTTGAATACAACTTTTTATTCAAGGGATACCACTCAAGGAAATGGACCAAGGGGGGCCTCCTTGATTAAGGCTATATTCACGATACACCGGATAGCCTCTGCGCAGGCTCGAAAGCCTTACCACTAACTGTTCACACATAAGAACTGTGATTTCAGCGCGATTTCTGTAACGGGACGAAGCTGCCCGCGCCGATCTCTAAAGTGGAGAGTTACATATCGGATAGGTGTTCAAACTATTATCGGACAACTTTTCGTGACGGTACGGAAAGCTATCCGGTACTGAGTGTCAACATAGGCAAAGCCCCACTTCTTTGATTCTTTCTATTTGACTCTTTATCATTTAAGTATTTAATTATTTATTTAATTTGTTTTCTCTCTTTGTTATTTTGTTTTAAAATTTTGACACGATTTCTTTGATCTTTAAGAGTATATAAACTATGGTTGCATTGATATCCATAAGTTCATCAACAACAAGGTAATTACATGGGAGGAAAATGCATGACTTTAAATTGATTTCCATCGCACGAGCACAAATATGACCCAATAGCATTTGTTCAGGTTACACTCTCATCACTGTCGCAGTTATGGCTTCCAATTGTACACTCTTCTGTCTGAGTGATATGACAGTAGTAAGTTCAGTATAACAAGCCATGTATCTACAATATCGGTAGCTAAGCCAACTGGTAAACAGTGTAAAAGGGACCTTTTGTCTGCGTTAAGGTTTTCCTGCTCAAAAGTTAATGGGATTCCCCCGCATGATTACTCAACGGTTTTGGATAAAAGGCTATGACGTCATTGGCCTTTATGCATTCCTCCTCGAATTAGTATAAGATTCGCTCCCCCCCACCCCCCTCAGAAAAGAAAATTCGGTCCCTACTATACTACTAGTAAGAGCCCACCTCGAGTCCTGATGTTTCCATCGATTTCGTCTCGGGAAACATCAGGGCTCTAGGGAAAACAAAACTAGCTGTTTCCCTCGGGATCTGACATTAAGTGTACATTGTAGTCGTGCAAACCACGGCAAAGAAAGACAAACGTACAAATTTGTTTGTTTGTTTGTTTTCATTGCCGTCTCCGTTTAGCATTACACGATTTAATCTTTTTTGTTTATAAAAGACCCCCATCGGAAAATCATCATGTCAAATGTGATTTAAAACGTTAAAATGACATCCGAAACAGAAGCACCTCATACCTACAATACTATTTTTCTCCAACTTAATCAGTCATAAAAACCGGTCTGCAAATTTAAGAGCTTTTTATATCTCTTTCCAGATGTTAATGAGTGTAAGAAATCGTCATTAACTGCGATGCCAATGCTTCCTGTAAGGACACTGGGGGGTCTTTTAAATTATCCTTTATCGAAGCTAGCACGGAATTGACGTTTTAAATATTTTTTATGTTGCAGTCGGTTCACTGCTTAATAATTACCAGTGCATAATGTTCCATTTCCAGTGTAATCCGGGCTGCATGTGCAGTTATAATTAAGATCCCTCAGTGTTATTGCCGAAAGCATTGGCATCACAGTTATGGGCGTTGGTGATACACTCGTTTATATCTGAAAGGAAAGCCAAAAAAAAAAAAAGAACAAGAAAAAAGCTCCTTTTCTAAAGGCAGCAAGTGAACGTAAAGACAAATTAACATATGACCATGTTGTACTTTTTCGCTTGTGTTTGCTCATGCAGGACTTTAATTGGCTACGTATAACCGCTACTTAAAAGATTTGTTGACTAAGAAAAACTGTCATTTTTTCAGCTTTACCTACCAGACTGAGGGAAATGCGTTTTGGAGCCATGCAGTAAGCGCCGGTTTCAGGCAGTTTGGATCTTTTCAAAAAGTTACTAACGTGCGCTTACCTTGCACCGCGGCTTCAGGTTTTGATACTTTTGCAGCATGGTCCTTTCGAGAGATTATCAATGAGAACATAACGGCAGCTATAACCAAAACGATAGCTAACAGGCATATGACCATACTCAAAGAAATGAGCATTCGTCGCTGATCATTACTACATCTTGTTCCATTGCGCCTTTCAAGTTCTCTGACAGCAATTTGGTAGTAAAAGAATGTTGCTTTAAGAAGCGGGGTAATCATGTGTGACCGTACAAGGTGCATGCTTTCAGCATAACTCAGATCCGTGCGATTTTGCTATTTATTTTACCTGTCTTTCGCACTTAAAAAAGGGGTCTTTAATCGCCATACACAAGGGCAAGACCAGATGGCCTTGGAAATATTCTCTCAAGGGGTTGGAATTAGAAAAATGCCATTTTAACTTCTGAGGTTTTTATCAGTTCAAGTTGGAAATGAAATTTGCATTGTAACTTGATTGCACCCGGGGGATTACATTGTTTCAGTGGAATCCTTCTCTTTGAACCTATTACTACTTATTTCATCGTTGGAGCACTGCAAAAATTTAATTCCTAGTCTGCATATATTTAACAATTAATGAATGAGGCTGAGTATCTTATGAAGAATTATGGAGATCGAGGAGGGTGTTATCGGCCGAGGCGGATAACACCCTCTGAGATCTCCATAATTCTTAATATGATACGAAAGACGAATTCAATAATTGTTTTATTACTCATTCAAAATAATTCCTAGTTTAAAAACATGGCTAAAACATGCTTACCTCCATGGATCCATCGATGTTAAGTTCATCTTCGATAGTGCACATTTAGGCTTGTCCAGCTCCGCAGATATTCTCCAAATAGCAGATGTCGCCCTTCGAGTTGTATTCTTGCTGTTCTTGCCATGTTTTTAGCTATTGTTTCGCCTAGTTCTTACTCTTGAAACGAGTGAAATGTCCGCCATTTTTCAAGTTCACAACCAAAACAACTCAACCTCGTCCCCAGGTCTTCTCGGTTAAAGGTGCTTTAACGTTCGAAAACGCTGTATGTTTGACGTCATTCCCTCGATAAACACAAAATTCTTCCAAATTTGGTCATCAGTAACTGGTTATGGTGAATTAAACGTATGCCTTTAGCCAATCAGAATCGGGGAAATATTTTGAATGAATAATAAATTCCATTAATTTTATTGGACCGCTTATGTAACGTACCGGTCTGATGAATCAACAGGCTAGCTAAAGACCTTTCTTTACAGTTTCATTTACCATCTAGCTTTGTCATTACAATCATAATTTGACAAAAGAAGATATAGGCATCAGTGAAAAAACGATAATTTATTTAAGGATTTAAGAGTTTCAATGGGGTGAAGACATTTCTAGTCAGTGAATAACATATGTGTTAAATTATTTTAGTTGTTGATTACATTGTTAAATCAGTTTTGGATCATTATACACCTTTGTATGCCGCTCCTTGTGAATTTCACATCACTTGACGCCGACCAGTTTAATAGTGGCTGCTTTTTACGTTTTCTTATAGTTATACCTGCGTTAAAATTATTTGTACTTGTACTTTTACATCGGTTTTTTAAAATGATCTGACTCCGTTTACTTTGTTAATTTTTTGCTCAGTATATACATATATCTTGTTAGCGCTTATGGTGTGTCTTAAATCTAGCTATTCTTAGTGCTCCGTATGTGTTTTTCGCATTGTATCCCTTATATTTTCGACGTGCTTTCGCTGTACCTCTTACTGATATAATAACTCGATTGCTGGCGGCTCCCTCCATTTATCATTGTGTTGTTTTGTCTCTTTATACTAATAATAGAAATATTCTCTATTCGGCTGAGCGTAGCGAAAGAGAATAGAATTTTCCTTCTCTACGGCTAATGGTAATTTTCTATGCGTTACTTCTAAGATTTTTTTTTCTATGCTTCTAACGATAAATAAATTGTTATGCCTTACGCCTAACGTCTAAACCTTTTGGCTCTTTAACTAGCTGCTAACAGTCACTATGAAACAAAAAACCGTCAGCAGATATGTTCCTGCAATGTTGTTGTATGTTTCAGGCATGGAAAAGCCGCAATGAGGCCCAATGGTTCTGTGACTAGCTGCGTGTCCTGATCTAACCTTTCGAGATCGGGCTAAAATTTTCCGAGACCCACGGTTTTTGAGGTACCATTCTATATCCGTATTCCTGAAATAATTTAGGTGTTTACGGGTTTGTAAACTTAGCAGTTAGCACCATTAAGACCGTCTTACAACGACAACTTTGAGGCCACAACTCAACATCATTTTCTTGATCTTGATCTCCACGCGTACGTCTTTACCGTGTTTACGCCCATATGTCAACACCTAGCTTATGAGGATTTACCCTTTAGGGAACCAGAGAGCTTCCTCGTAGATTAGGCCCGCGGATGTCCCCAATAACAGGCGGACTTTGAGTTATTTCTTTAACCCAAACTGTGTGTGTCAATGCTGACATGTGGGCGTAAAGACTTGGCCAATGCATATAGGATGACACGAGTATGGTGATTTTAACATTGCTGATCAACCATTTGGCATGTATGAACCTATTGTAGAGAGAAGCCCATAAGAGCAAAGAGGGCTTTGTTCAGTACACATTTAAAGAGAACTTCTCGTTGCTTAAGTAGCAAAGATTCAGAGGATTCCCAAGGGAAGGCAGTTGGTTTAATAACGAGAACTTATGAAAGAATACTTCATTTCCTCATCCTGACTGATGAGAAAAATTTTGCACGGTGAAAGAGTCACTCCATGTGTTCCTTTTTAAAAGGGCAACTCTCAGATCCTCCTGCAACTTGTTCATTGTAACTAGCCGTAATGTACTGACTTCTTTTGGGAATCTATACTAGTCAGTGCAGCGCTTTCGATAGTGACTTCTCGTGGGGATCTAGTGTCAGTGCCGCAGTATCGAAAATGTCTTCTTCTGGGAATCTAGTCAGTGCCACAGTATCGCAGAGAGCATCCTACTGGTGTTCCATTCAGCAAGTAAACGAAGTACTCCCCACAGTTCCGCACTTGAATGTTGGTGGACCAATAACAGCAGTTTGAGTTCCAGTGAAAGCAGACCTGCCTGGTGACTTGTCCGTCTGCCACAGTGGGGTGATTTCCATTTAACCAACCAGTGGCACGCGTGTTGCATCTATTTATGGGAACACACGCTGTTGGCATTTTCCTCCCCGCTCCTTCAGTAAAACGGTACCAACCGGATTTTGAACTGTCACATTCCACAGAGGTAGTGACCCATGTCGCTTTCCTGTTGGATGAGGTTAATGTCTGGTAGGTTTGACATTCTAGGTTATAATCAAAGAGGCATAATATATTCAGTCACGTGGTAGAAATATTGAAAAAAATAAATACTTAGTCTATCAATTCAAATTCAACTGCATGGACTTTCAAAAAATTTCACATGGCGATCTTCCTGTTCGCCATCTCGAAAGTTCTGTCAGGTCAGGAAACAGGGCGGACCTCAGGACTGATGAGAAGGTTAAGCCATATATTGAGTAAATTAAACACTGCAGTTTTTCTTAACCAAGTTTTCGCACTAATAATCAGCAAAATGTTTAGATTTTCACTTTTTCCACCAATTAGCGAGGATAAATGTTTAGTTTCTAAACTAGTTTCCTTATCTGAATTGTCAATAACATCTATATTGGTGCTAGTATAGAGGGCATTTTGAATTAAGGCAGTGGGGACCAAGTAATATAAGATAAAGATATCTGTGTTTGCACACACATGATTCTCATAGGCAGCTTGTTTATTCAGTCTCGAGGATTTTGCTGTTTTAGGTCAATTCTGTGCTAAAGCTCATTACATAGTACCTTAAACCTTACGGACACAAAATGCTCCTGATGCTTCTGTGGAGTTATCAGGGACTAAAGATCCAACAACGCGGACGGCAACAAGAACGTCAAAACAACAAAAGGTTTAATAAGCAAAACAACAAATTTGCACGTGCATCACGCTTTTTTGTACATTTCTTTCCTGTTTTTGCACGACTTGGACGTGAAAATGCCTAATTTTGCCGTTTAAGGAGGACGTAAACAAGCAACGACGAAATTTTATTTCTCTCTCTGAGCTTGAATATGGTCACTTGAAATTCAGCTTCAGGAGGGTTCGCCTACATTTGACAAAGTAAGTGGGTAGGAATAATCGCTGTAAAGACTAAAAGAACGCAAATTGACTTTTTAAGCGCCGTTCTCGTTGCCGTCGCGTCGTTGGATCTTAAAGTCCCTATTTAGGGCCTGTTTACATGGAGGTGGTGGACCCCAGGTAGGTGAGGTAACCCGCTAAGATGGGGTAGCGCGCCTGCCCATAATATCTCTCATTTTAATATGATCACGTTTACATGTTAGGTCACCCGCCATATGTTACCTCACCTACCTGGGGTCCCCCACCTTCATGTAAACAGGTCCTTAGTGAAGAAGATGTCAAAAAAAATTCATCAGGGAAAACTGACTATAATAATTTTATGGTGATTTGAGCAAGCATAGCATTCAATTTTTCATCCAGGTCCATCATTGCAATCCGTAAAAACAGACGACTGGGAACAGTTCTAGTGCCTAAATATGGTCTAAAATAACAAACCAGGACCATTATTTTTGGAATTCAATTGATGCGAAGACACGTTTTAGCTTTGTCAAAAAGTTAGCAAATAACGTGACAGAGCCTCTTAAATTCTGCATGTCTCGGCCCTGTTTACCTGTGTGGGGAAGACTGCAAGTCGTTCCATCTCCTTCATAACCGTCTCTGCATGAACACAAATATGAACCAATAGTATTTGTACAGGTTGCTCTCTCATCACTGTCGCAATCATGACTTCCACTTGAACACTCATCTATGTCTGCGTGATATTATTAAATTGAACAGTAATAAGCTATTTCTATCTACTGATTAAGTGGCGTATTTAGACCCTAAATAAACCCAAATCTACGTGTAACCAGGTGCAACGGAGAATTTTTTACCGTATAATTCTTTTATTGCTGGTCTGCACGTGACGTCAAGGCTGCCATGTAAGTGGTCGACAACAAAAGCATTTCTCTCGTCTGGGAACTAATCACCCTTCTCATGAAAATTCCTCGAGAAAAATTCCTTGTCACGTGGTTGCAAACAAAAAATTTAGTGGACCTCCCGTTGCATCATGCGTGTACTAAGACCAGCTCTGCGCCGATGTCTATGAAAATCTAGGTATGAAATGCCCTTGTCAAATTAAACCTTCGAAAAAGTCTAAAGAAACAAGAAAAGATCGTTCAGTTGTGAGACACTTAAGGTGTATCATTTAAATAAAAAAATCATGAATTAATCGTTTCGAAACGCTAAAATAAAATAAATAGTTTGAAAATTCTTGGTTCGCAGTCACGTGACAAGGTGGCCATCTTGGAGGTCAATACAATGTATTTTTTCTCCATGAATTTACATGAAAATGGAATTTAGTTCCCTGGGGAGAGAAAAGTTTTAGTTTCTGACCGCCAAATTGGCAGCGGTGACGTCACCTGCAAACCAGTAATTATTACTAACAAATGAAATGTATTTCTTTCAAGTAGCGTTCGTTTTCCTTACCAATGCAAGTGTTACCATCACCAGAAAAACCACTGAAACAGGAGCAGTAGTACGAGCCATGGGTATTGATGCAGTTGGCATTGAAATCACATAACTGCTCAGAAGCTGTACACTCGTCTACATCTGGAATAAACAGACAACTCCACCTGTATATATATATACTTTTAATTTAGGGAAAGCAAGAGACTATGAGGTACCTCATAGTCTCTTGGGGAAAGATATTTAAAACGAGGCAAATTCCCTTAAGAACTGGTCTGAATAGAAAGAAGAAGTCGTTATGTCATGTTGCCATGGTAGCAAACTTTCTTGATCTCAACAAACCTTGGTCATGCAAATACGGCAGAGAAAAAGAGCGAAAAATTAACTTGTACGACCTGTTTGTGCATGTCTGCACTCAAGAACAAAACGGTTGCCATTAAATTAATTTTCTTCTATCGTTCGACGATACAAATGGTCGTCTCTGTCAAGAAAGAAAGCTAAAATAGAGATCCAGAAATTTTGCTACCATAGTAACGTGACGTCACACTTCCCCATAAATACACAAGCTGAAAAGGTCAATTGAAGGAAAGTTAGAGTTAAAGGAAACAAAATAATACGGGTCTACACGTGGTAAATGAATCACGGGAAGTGAAGGAACTTTTCTCGAATAATAAGTTAAGATCGTTATTAGCTTCATAATTATACCTTAAGCTTTTTTGTGCATGAAATAAAAGCATGACACAAGAAATTGCGATAATAGCCGATTCGTCAACCAAAGTAAAGTTTCACGATTCAAGGTTTACTTAAAAATATGGCGGCCTACCTTCTGTGCTCATATTGCAGTAAACAAGTATATGTTTGGTCGGGATTATTGAATCAAGCCAGTAATTACCACTGACAGCATGCTCGCCTTCACTCGCCTTAACTTCTGTGCATGATTTTGCTGGCAACTCAGGGATGGAGCCAAGAGAAACTGGAAAACAGCAAACGGCCAGGTAAATTTAGCACATATGATACCATAAAGTGTGCGCAGACAGCAGCTAAATGCGCACGTTGCTGCTATGGTCCGATTTATAAATATCAATGCTTGGAAGATATAGGATTATTTTGTTGGCGTCACCTATTACCATATCTAAGTAATTGATGGTCCTATACACTGCTGGGGGTTAATGCGCACCTTGCCTATAAGCAGGAATAAAATCATAGCACTTTTCCATCCTTTACCTCCACAATTTTTGATTACAGTTTGAAATTAAGAAGAACATGTTATTGTCGTGGAGGGCTGACATGATGAGAAAAGCACTGGTAAATTTTACAATACTTTAACTAGTGTAATTTACAAGTCTAGCTATTGTTTCTAGACTCTAAAACAATTGCTAGACTTGTAAATTAAACCTGTGAAAGTTTTATCAAATCCACAATTTAATCCTCAGTTTGCGCATTCTGAACGTGCCTTGGCTTGAAAAGTTAGCTAGCAGTTTTGAGTTTCGCAATGCAAAAACTGATTTTGATATTATGGTAGTATTATAACTGCCTTTAATTTCGACTATTATGCATTAAATTATTAGGGTAGGCATAAATACTGTTAGACTCTGGTGTAATGTTTCACGAATAAACAGTAACTTTACATAAGCCTTACCGAACCCTTAATAAGCCCAGAACGGCACGGATAGAACTAGCTAAGAATGGTTCGAGTTGACTGATAGATAAATTCAAAGAACTCCTTGTATCCCTAATTACTTACAAAGATGATATAGTCTCAGTCAAGAGAGCTAACGCAGCATTGTTTGTTGTTGTTGTTGTTGTTGTTTTTTTTTTTTGCATTTCTTAAAAAGTATACTTAGGCATTGGTGAAATCAAAACTGAAATATTAGGGAAGTATACTAATGGTTAGCCTCAGATGTTTGTCCTCAATGATGCTGTTGATCGGCGCAACCTTGGATTTTAAATTTTTAATTTTAGAAGAAAACAAAAGCCTCATTCGAACTTCAATACTGTCATCCTCAAGTCTGGGTTTACTTCAACCCACGCAATATTTCAATAGAGCTCCCCAAGTTTTTATTATTATTATTTTACCCCATTATACGGACCAGTTAGGGAAAATTTTTGGACACCACTGGTAACAGCGCTTTTTAATAGTAAACTTGCCAAGTTTGAGAGTCATATTCGTCTTCTATTTTGCAGAAGCTTGCCTCGTGATGGCGGGCAAGATTGTACCCCAACCATACAGACGTCTGTAAAATTTCGCTTCTGTGCAGAACTATATTTTCGATAGTTTTCAATTAATATCTTTCAAACTTGGCAATTTTACTAATTTAAAGGAAACCTTTCCAGCGGGGTCGACGGATTATCCGCCCTAACCTATCCATGTCAAAAGTTGAAACCCGTGGGAATGTCAAGTAGCTAATAACAAAGTTAAGCCTCAAAACGGTCTGTGAAACTCTTTACCTCTATTCACGAATAAACCAAAATAGTATCGGCTGTTGCTGGCTGTGAAATGTTCAGGTCGCGCTTCTTTGGTGCGGTTGTTGAGCTCACAAACGTCTGTAGTCATGACATAATTGAAGCTCTGACATCTGACATCTTCCTCGCAAGTCCTTAAACATTGTGACGGGCTCGAAGTCTTGAAAGTCTTAAAGATGTGTTGTCTTAGCATCATATTTTTAGTGGAGTATTGGCCCGTTGTACATTGACTGAATACTCCGTAAAGCACTTCGCAGATTATAAAAAAAACTGCAGCTGCGGTGACTACTGACTTCATGTAGGGCATTTGGACCAAGAATTTTCCCATGGAAGATTAAAACGTAACAAATTTAACATTAAACACACCAGATTCGCAGCACTCAATTGAAATGACAACTTTTCAATCTTATAACTGCCGTTAACTAAATTCATCCACTCATTTGATGAAACCTCACTAATTCTGTTGTGTGGATTTACTCTCCTGCTGACAACAGCACGACAGTCTGCCGTATTGGAACTCTTGTTCTAAAAATACTGCATTTTGAAATTGCGTTTCTATTTTCGTAGTTTAATTATATTTCTACAAATCGTTTTCTAAGGCTCTTAGTTCTTCAACCTTTTCATCTTTTTCATATACCTAAGAGGTCAGTCTGTCAGTCTGAAGCTGTTTATGAAAATTCTGAAGTGTCCGAGATCTTTCAGAACCTTTATTGCCAGGATTAACATTAGTTCTGCTTCAATTAATCGTCTCCTAATAGAGATTGCTTGGAAAATTCTTATTCAATAATGTTCAGTCAATTTCGTACCAGTGCTCGAGCTTAGTGTGTTCCCTTCAATTCCTACATATTTTAAGACGTCGTATTCCGAAAATATTTAATTTAATGTCTTGTCATTTGGCCTCTCCGCAGGGTGGAAAAATCATTATTTTTTAGGTTGTTCATGATGTAGAGTTGTTCTGGTTGATAAAGAAGTAAGCTGCTAAAATCGTGGACGAAGATCCTGCTGGTTGTCAACGTAGCTAAAAATATTTGAAACGCAGAAAACAAGCAAGAAGTCTGTGAGTACTATGACTATGACTGTTTCCATGGATATCAAAATCAAAACAAAACAAAACAAGCACATTTTCACATGGGACTTCATTTCCACTGGTATTGTTTTGCTGTTTCGTTTCATTGTAAATAATAATTTCTTGTTATCCGCAATTTTCGACTTTTTTTAAAAAAAAGCTGAAGAATATTGTTTTGAGTTTCTTCACAGGGTTTAAATGTCAAAATTAAAAATTGACCTCAATTTTCCTTTTCTAAAAATCAAGACTGATAATTTTTCAATATTTGATGTTGAAAATTGAATTCAATTTTCTTTTTCCTCTGAATGAAAAATTGAATTTTTGACTGGATTTAATTAAAATCTAATGGTTGGGGGAACACGGACGAAGATGAAGTCAAAAGTGCAGCAAATTGCCAGATTATTGAACCGTTAACCTAGAAAACCTAGGGACGAGGCTTAGTTTTTTGGTAGTGAGAACAAAATGGCGGAAAATTTCACTTGTCTCACCAGGAAGAATTAGGCGAAATATTGGCTAAAAACATGGCAAGAACAGCAAAACTGATAACTCGAAGGACGATATCTGCTATTTGGAGAAAATTTGCGAACCTGAACAACCCTTTATTTCCTAACCTTGCCGATAACGTGTACTATCGAAGATCAACTTAACATCGACGAAAGTAACAATAATTTAGCTTTTCTTTTCTTTTTTTTTAACTATGAATTATTTTAAAAGACTAATAAAACAATTATTGAATTCCCATCAGTTTTGGTATCATCTGAAGAATTTTGGAGATCGAGGAGGGCGTTATTAGCCTGGACGTACAGCCTGGACGGATAACACCCTCGTCGATCTCCATCTGGCCACCAGAAAAGGAGGAATATCGCCTTTTCTCGCGTGGGGTGATTTTCACGTGCGCTCGTGTTCACTCGCTCTACTATCCCTGAGGACAAATGGGGGACTACTCGTAGTCTAGGTCATGTGCTATTTAGTTGGTTTAACCAGTTTCGCCTGTTTTTAGTTATTTTTAGGTCCTCGGTAAATGGCTTGTTTTTCGATTGGTTGATTAAAAAATATGAAACGTTTTCATTGGTTAGATCATGGTGTCTGAGGAATAAAGGTTAAACTCGAAAGTTACTTACAATCACTGAGTCGTGACGTAACAAGAACGCTCTTAGTAGCGTTGATTCTTGCTTGCTTGGAGATACAATAAGAAATGAGGAGGCGTTTAGACCGCGAACAGTCGTCCTTCTTTCCTCAGGGCCACGCACGGCGAGGGAAAAAGAAAAACTATGCTCTCGATCTACTGTGACTCAAAATAAAAATAAGACTGCTCGTGATCTAGGAGGCGATTCATTCTACACGAAACAGGATTTCCTCGCTAAACGTGTTTCAATTCCTACTTTATCGACGGTCGAGTATTTTTAGGGTAATTCCTTTTATATCATATTTGAAGATTTGCTTCTGAATTGCTACATAAACGAAAATCAAGGAAACGTGATATTTCAATCATCGCCGAAAATAAACCTTATGCTCATCACAAGACTCATTTGCATATAATGAAAGTTTACAACACCCGACCAGTTAGCCTCACCATCGAAGTTTTACTTACTAAGATTGTTCTTTTTTTTTCGACCACTGAAGTAATTACTTGTTCCAAAGTAATCAACGCTTTCAAGCGATAGAATTCGTGGACCGACCCGTTCCGGAAAAGGTTGACATGGGATTCTATCTATTCTATGGACATTAAGTACTGCAAGTAGAGTGCGTGACAGTCAAGTACAAAGCTATCCGTATAAACACAACCGTGACACATACGTAACATCAGGCGTGTAGTTGAAGTTACTTCCAAGAGTAGTTGAAGGTTAAATCATTGATATCTCAAGTATCTGTAAAGTGCGACGCGACCTCACATCTTAACAACTCCAAAGATCTATCAATTTAATACATACAACAAAGTGAATCTATTTAACCGTAGGGTTCCAGTAATTCCGACAATACTGAGAAACGTAACGCCTCAATACACTACAAAACAGGATTTTCCCGCTATATTATTTTCTCATCCTACTTTATCCACGGTCGAGTATTTATCAGGGTATTTACTTTTTAATACGCCCGCATAAAAACACGAAAATCAACGGCCTCGATTCGGGGAAAATTATATCATTGCCAAGCAGCCTAAACGTGATCAACTTAATGCGTCATTTCAGTCATCGCCGAAAATAAACCGCATGCTCATCACGAGATTCTTTTGCATACAATGAAAGTCGTCACGATTCTTATCCCCAGTTTCCACGGTCTCCGCTAGAAACGCCTGGGACCATGAACCACTATTTGGGGCAGGCACGGAAAAAAATAAAAATAAAAAAACGCTTGCATTTTCTGAGTCTCGTCGCTAAAGCTAGCCTCCCACGCAGGCGTTTTTAGGGGAGCTCGTATTTCGTCCCTCCCCACAAACGCCTGCTCAACCGAGGACGACATTCCTTTTCCATTGTTATATTCGCATGGTAAGTGACCAATAAACGGTTTTAAATAAAGTGTTGACAGGTTAAACACGTCTCATAAGCTTACTTTTGCCTCTCCGAGTCTAACATTTATTATTAGAGGTCATGAAGGTTTCTCAAAGTTTCATGCAGATCACGTGATAATCGAGTTACCCTGCGGTCAAGGTCAGCTTTCCGGAATTTGGAAAGTACAACGTGATTGGCTAAGCTTGGGAAAGGAGAATGTTGTCCTCGTTTGAGCAGGCGTTTGTGGGAAGGGACGAAATACGAGCTCCCCTGAGACTAATTATGCACGTTCTATTTTCTGCCGCTGTCACTGTCCCAGTTCCGGTTCACTGATTCTTGGCGGGCAAATCGTGCATATTAATGAGGGCAAAGACAAACCAGCTCTTTTTAGCTTCTACTTACTCCGCCCTCCTCCTACTCCTCCACAATTAACTTATTTTCCCTTTCTAATTTTTCTTTTTTCTTTTTATTTTCCCTCCACCACATCCACCTCACATCAATCCCACATTGACCCTGCATCGACCTTTTGTTTTAACATAGTTTATTTGTATTGGTATCAATCGTGAATAGTGAAAATCTTACACCACCACCACTGTTTTTACTCCCCCTTCTCCACCCCCTCATTTTTATTGTTTTCACTCTACCTATATGTCTTTGATCGCTGACCGTGGAACTAAACTTTTACTATCCTCTTACGAAACGACTATGTACTGCAGTTAAAGCTTTTCGTAGCTTTTGTTCCAACAAAGTTTAGTTGGTGTACCGTGGTGTTCCGTGGGTGTTTCACTTATCAGATACAAGAAGGATTCCCTGCTGTTTAGCAGCTCAATGTTGAGAGACCATTGAAAGCAGCTTGAGCTCTATTTGAAAGAGATTGATCAGTAGTGCCTTATGATTGACCTCCTGCCACTTTACTAAAGAGGAAAGCGTTCTTGTTTAAAGAAATACGCGAGGTGATGGTAATGCTTTTTTTGTGTTTCGTGAAGGCCGTTTAACCAATCAAGAGTATTTGCAAAGCTTCTGCTCGTAGAAACACTTGCTGTTGACATTTAAGTCCCCGTTAGTGGGGATCAACGCCGAATATCTGTATTTTAAAAGACCCCCCACAACTTTTTTATTGTAATATATTAGCCACATCCTTGTCTTCTTCTGAAAATCTTGTCAGTATTGGAGTATCTATAACTGTCTTCTTGTAAGAATCTAGTCAATGTTGGAGTATCGATACTGTGTTCCTCTGGGAATCTAGTCAGTGCCAGAGTATCGCTACTGTCTTCTTCAGAAGATCTAATCAGTGCCAGAGTGCCGCTACTGTCTTCTTCAGAAGATATAGTCATTGCCAGAGTATCGCTATTCTCTTCTTCAGAAGATCTAGTCAGGGCCAGAGTATCGCTACTATCTTCTTCAGAAGATCTAATCAGTGCCAGATTACCGCTACTGTCTTATTTAGAAGATCTAGTCGGTGACAGAGAATCGATACTGTCTTCTTCAGCTGAAGATCTAGTCAGTGCCAGAGTATCGGTACTATACTGTCTTCTTCAGAGAAACTAGTCAGTGCCAGAGTATCGCCACTGTCTTCTTCAGAAGATCTAGTCAGTACCTTCGCCAAAGACGCAATTTCGAAACTGTCTTTTTAGTCAGTGGTGCAGTATCGGAGATTGCATTTAGAATTAGGTGTTCCATTGAGAAAATAAACAAAGTAGTCCCCACAATTTCGAACTTTAATGTTGATGGACCATTTACAGCAGTTTGAGTTTTTGCGAAAACAGACCCGCCTGGTGACTTGACCTTCTGCCACAGTAGGATGATCGCCGTCTAACCAACCCGTGTGATCTGTATTGCATCTATTTTCTTGAACACAAGACGTTGCCATTTTTGTCCCCGCATCTTCACGTAAGCGGTACCACCCCTGAGATAGTTGACTATCACACTTAGAGCCTGAAGAGTAGGTGACTTTCCTCCCATATCCGCCGGGCATTGTATTGTAGTTTTTACATTCTAGGTAAAAATAATTAAAGAAACCTTACAAATCATGATTCATGTAAAGAAAAATATTCGTGACAGTTTTCAGTTTGTTTTTTTTTTTTTTTTGGGGGAGAACTGCAAATGACTTTTAAAAAAAATCAAGACTGCATGCGGTCTGGATTGGGGTAAATTACGTCGCAAATAATATAATATTACAATAGATCCTTACCTCATTGAAAATTTATACACTGTTCAACCGAAACCATTTTATTTACGGCATACACAGACTTTGCCAAGGTAGATAGTCGAATACTTTTTACGTGTCGGGTCAGAGGGAGAAACTCTGAAGAGATACTCGGGGAGAGAGTACTCTTACCCTCTCATACAACATTTACCATTTTTGACAGAAAAGGTGTAGACCCGTTTCATATACCGTCTACTGAAAAATGGTACCCCGTCCATTATATGCCCGCAAGTCAGAGCTTTGCATTCCTCTTAAGTACTGTAAATGTACCGCGTCTTTGATACGAATAAACCACAATGAACCATGTTTTCTTGTCCTTTTTACAGCCCAAGATGCATCTTTATTAGCCCTGATTTTACTTCCTTTGCAGACCGACATGACGGATTACCCTCGCTTTTCATATACCTCAACAAATGAGTTTCTTATTACCCTTTCATATTACCCGAAGTGGAACCTCACCGCATATAAGGCCATTAGCGACTATACCCCCACCCTGCGATTGATACTATTCAATTCGCTACTTTCCACTATAAAAACTTAAACTGACACCATTTCTATGATATTCTAACGTAGATCTCATCTTATGCATTCATTAAAAACGTCATCCGTTTACCTGTTGGAAGACTGCAAGTCCTTCCATCTCCTTCATAACCTTCTTTGCATGAACACAAATATGAACCAATAGTATTTGTACAGGTTGCTCTCTCATCACTGTCACAATTATGACTTCCACTTGAACACTCATCTATGTCTGCGTGATATTGACAGTAAAGCAAACTTAATATTGTTTCAGTCTTAAAGGTGCTGTTTCATTTAACAAAGGCTCCAAAAGACAGGTTTCTTTTACCTCTCAGTGCTCTTAATCAAGTGCTTTTAAGGTTTTTTCTTTGCATTCTAAGCCGCGCTACATCTTTTTTTTTGTTTGGTCCCGCATCTCATGCATGTGGGGTACCCCAGGTAAGCGAGGTAATTCTCTTTAGTGGGGTAACCCACCTGTCCAAATAATCTCTCATTTTAATTTAATCACGTTTACTTGATAGGTGGGGTGACCCGCCACATGTTTCCTGCATCTATCTGGGGTCCCTCATCGTCATGTAAAGAGGCCCTTTTAAAGGTGGCTGAACACAGTTTTGCAGTTGGTTAGCGGTAACTTGCGTGACGGCGCATGTTTTAATTAGACAAACAAACATGGCGGTGAAAAAAGTGATTGTACACAGGAGACGATTTCTCAAAATCTGCTCACTAAAATTTTGTGATATTTAGCAGAATTTTTACTTTTATCGTATTTTAAATAATGAGAACTTTAAAATGGAAGATGACTGAACAGACGATTTTTGTGACACATTTAATAATTACAGTACAATTATATTATTATCTAAAAACCCGTCTGCTAAAATTTGGTCAAATTGTGTGCAAGTTTATAGGAAAATCTAATGAGCGAATTTTTTGTAAACTGAACAAAAGTGAAATTTTAAGGTTGTATTCAATCGTTGGTGTTGCCATGGAAACTACAAAAACGTCAAATTTTACCGGACAATCAAAATTTTTCATCAGTATATTTTTCACTTGCCAAGTTTCAGCTTGTGAGCTACAACCTTTCTCTTGTCATGATTTGGTAAATGACATATACTCACAAACTGCCAAAACTGTGTTCAGCCACCTTAAGCACTTTATCAGGGCTTGCCCAAGATGTTCTGATAGCTTTTTTTGCTTTTTTACCTCAAAATTTGCTAAACTGAAAATTTAAAAGGTCTTTCGTTTCAGCAAAGTAGCTTTATTACAGGATCTACCGAACTGACGCTCTGTTAAAATCCGATTAAACTAGAGATCCTAGAATCAACATGATAACAGAATCAAAACATCAAAGTAACCGAGTGTGTTGAAAGTACATCGAAAGTTTACTTTGCCGCTTATCGCTAAAAATGAAGATGTTTCTAAGAGCTTTAATTGTCACTTAATGCTGCATGAAAAAATTCTGCCTACCTTCGCAATTTTTACCATCACCATAAAAACCACTGAAACAAGAGCAGTAGTACGAACCGTCGGTATTGACGCAGTTAGCATTGAGATTACAAAACCGCACAGAGGCTGTACACTCGTCTATATCTACATAAAACAGTCATATTTTGTATTAAGGTCTGATAAATATCATGAATATTCTATCCATTTTTTAACAAGATCTAGTAGTTGGCAACCACGTGATAAGGCGGCCATGTTGGCGGTCAATACAATAGAATACTTTTTCGAAGAATTTACATGAAAATAGAGTTAAATTCCCAGAGGAGAGAAATGATTTTGTTCTTGACCACCAACATGGCCGCCGTGACGTCACTTGCAAACCACCAATAGGCTCGATTACCAGCCGCTTTTCGGGAAAAATGAGCATGAGCCCACACTTATCCGCCCCTCCCAACTCAGTTCGAGGAGGACCAAAGATCGAACAGGGGGGTGGGGGGAGGCGGCGGAAATCGAGCCTTAATGCAGCTAAGTGTCTGACATGTACTGCAAGAAAACTCATTTGAACGGTTTAATACTAGGGCCTTTCATCTAGGCATATTTATTCTTAGCTTTCATATATTATTTGTCTGTGTTAGAAGAATCTTGGACTAGACATACTGCACGAAAAAAAAAAAGGGATTTGCTCCTTACAAAGATGTCGCAAATATGTATACTGAGAAGTAAATAGATGGCAAACATGGTAAATGCCATGCACATTTGCATACCAAAAGACGAGGGTTTAAATGACTACGCAAAGGTGGCATTTACCATGTTTGTCTATTTACTTATCAGTATTTACATATTTGCGACATACTTGCAAGGAGCAAATTTGCGCAAATCCACATTTAAAAGAAGATGAAGGTAATTAAATTCTATTAGATATATCGTTATAATCACAAGGTCGAAGTAATCGTTTTGAAAAGTACATAGAAAGCCCTGACTTTGCTGCTTATCTCTAAAAAGATGTGTTTCGAGGAGATTTATATCGTGTATGAATTTATTTTTGTAACAAAGAGTTTGAAACAAATAAAATTGTTGTTGTTGTTATTGCTGCTATTGTTATTGTTGTTGTCTTTATGGTGAATAATTGTACTTACCTTCGCAAGTCTTACCATCACCAGAAAAGCCACTGAAACAGGAGCAATAGTACGAACTGTGGGTATTGATACACTTAGCATTGGGATCACACAACTGCTTTGAGGCGTTACACTCGTCTATATCTAGAAAATAAAAACTATTTTTTAATAAGGAATATGAACTTAATAGATCAACAGGTAACTCGTTCATCCATCCATCCATCCATCTCTTCATCCATCCCTTCATTCATCCATTCATTCATTCATTCATTCATGTTAATTCATTTATTCACTAGTTAAACTCACCTTCCGTGCTCATGTTGCAGTAGGCCAGCAGAACATTTCCAGGTTTAATGGAATCAAACCAATATTTCCCACTGACAGCTTTCTCTCCTTCACTAGCCTTGATTTCTTTGCAAGTCTCAGCGGGTAGTTCAGGAAGTGAGCCAAGGGGGACTAAACCAAAAAGTGTTTCATTATCAGTAAATCTCTGTAATCTCTGTCAAATAATTATCTTTAACGATAGCAGTGATAGGACGATGACGTCAATTATCATTAAAGAAGGAACTGGAACCATTCGCCATCTTGGATCCACTATTTTGAATTAATTATTGAATGTGCTCCATTTTACTCAAAACCTGTTTAAATCGAGGTAATCATGACTTAAAATTTGATCTCTGTGTGAGAATGCTTGGAAAGCAACAAAAAAAATTGCAAGTTATTCAAATTCCGAAAGAAATGAACATTTTAAATTCATGTTTTCTTTTTCTCAAATTAGTCACTTAAAGACTTTGATTACATTAACAGTTATAATAAATCTTAATAAATCACATAATGCGATTCAATAAGTAAAAAAGAATAAATCAAAAACGTTTTGTAATAGAAAAAAAAAAGAAAAACATAACTGTTAAAACTCGGTTGCCACAGTAACGTCAACGTAAACGTAAAAACGTACAAGTCACAATGACTTCAAAATGTTCCGAGCTGAATTTAAAGGAATATTCGCCAAGTTTGACGGTCATAACTTGGACAGTTTTAAAATTATTCAACTCTAAATCCCACCCCCCCGTCTGAATCAGTTTAAAAACCGCCCTGCGCTTTCGCTATGGCGTGATCTCGTCTAGCTGGGTTGATAATTTTCCATTGTAATCGAGATTATTAGGCAGTTAGTTACAAAGCAGGTTATCGGGCAATTACAAAAGACGAAAACAGCTAAGTGATTTACAATTTTTTTGCATAAATTCTGTGCTACCAAAGGTATAAAAGGCCATGGGACAATACATAAACAGAGAATATATCGCAGGTAGAAAATGGCAAATTATTGAAACCATTCTTGTTTTGTGTTGACCATGTCAATAGAAAAACACTAAATTTACCTCGGCTAATGCCTCGCGTGAAGTATAGTCTGTCAGGACTTGAGATGAAATCTCCAGGCTTGGCTTTACTGGTGCGGTTGTTGAACTCACACCTTTGGTGGGGCATAACAAAATTGAAACTTTGACATCGATCGTCTTTGCGACATACAAACACGCACAGATGAGGGAGTTCAGCATTGACGGTTTTATAGGTATGTCCCTGTAACATCCAGCCATAGACAGATGTACCGACATTACAATGCTGTCTCAGAGCCATTATCCCGTCGTTGATGAGCATGTCACCCAAGACAAGAAAAATAGAGAAACGTATAGTTTGTCTGGCCATCATGCCTTTAAAAGTAAAACAGTGAGAAGGTTATAATGGAGCTGTGCATGACACGACTGGATCAGTGGCACATCCAGACCTTCAGATAAGGGGGAAGGGGGGTGTCTCAAAAAAATAGGGGGGAGCGGACCCCTCGGGCCCCTCCCCTGGATCCGTTACTGTGGATAGTAAACACAATCTCTTCAAAATATACCAACTTCGCTTCCTAATTCGCTAAGGAAGTGGAGAAGTTACTTGTGAATGACAAAATCGCAGCTGGTCAAACAAATATGCTCCCCATGCATTATATGTCTTATATCAAAAGTTACAAATTAACAACAAAAATAAATTCTGAAAAACTGTTAGGCTAACAAGTGTGGAAAAAAAAGAACAAAACAAAAGACAATTGCAATACTCTCAGTATCCTTTAAGTCTGTCCATCGGTGCCTTCACTGGACCATACTGTGTTATTACAACTTATTTTCAACGTTTTGATCAGTCGTTTGCGTTTTTATGTTTCACTCAATTTGGTGTCAATTCTCTCGCTGACTGTTTGAATTTTGATCGGTGACGACAGCTACGAAAATGTCCATGTAATATTGCTAAAGCAAATCGTTCAAAAAATGTGTGTAGAAAGACTTTCTTTAAACCATCGCACTTATTTTGTTGATTGTTTGAAGAGGCAAAACTAGCAAACAACAGCAATCCTGAGCTCGACTAACTCGACTAACTATAACTTCAGATAAAAGTTGTTCAAAAAATATTAATCTATGTTTAATTTTCTTTGCAGAAAGATCCCTTTTTTCTGGGAAATTGTTTATTAACCTCGTAAAATTCTGTTGGGGTGTAGGAAAAAGAAAATAACCTGGGTCAAAAAAAAGACTGGCCGTCTATCATTTCGGCGTTTTTAGCTACAGCCCTTTAAACTACTTCTAAGACGAAATGAAAACTCTTTATGCACTTTTACAGCAGATGAGTTGTCCTTACTTACCTCTTCGCCGAGGATCGGTAAAAGATTTTGCTGTTGCTGGAGGGACCAAAAAGCAATTATAGTTGTATACAGATTAAATATTTATAGCCTTACCTCAAACTGATGCGGTTTATAAGAGGGGGAATAAGAAGGTGTGATATGATAACTGTTAGACTGGTAACTATAACATTTCCTTAAACCTAATCCTCTGGCCTTTTCTCAAAGCGAAAATATAGAATGTGGCTGCAGATTTTGTCAACATTTTCCTCAGATAAATGTTCGTATGTAGTGAATAACCTCTTCTCTGTTTACTGAGCCTAAATCCTTTTCTTTTAGATGGTAATCAGAGGGAAAAGCAACTTGATTTTATGATGAATTTTTTATGATTTGTTTCACTGTTGTCCTGTGCGCGTCAATAAAAACATTGGACGTGATGCGGTGCGATATTACTATAAAAACATAAACAAACTCCCCAAACTCTGTTTTCGTGTCTTCCATACGATGTTTGAGGAGTGACTTTAAAATAGATATCTGTTTTGATCCTTTTTTTGTCATTCTTTTTTTAAAGGCTGCAAATTTCATTTCAGAGGTATTTGGTTCGATTCAATTTGTTACTTTTTGACTCCTAGAATGAGTTTTTAACTTCCAAAATTTGCCCATTTAATTTCTCAATCAAGTTATTTATTTTGCATCTTTTTTCACTGGATTCAGTTTCCAAATAAGTTATAGTCATTCCTTTGGGCAACCTATAGCTCCAGAAATCTACTTCAGGAGGTCGGAGGTTAAATTATGGCTGCGATCCCTGAAGGTCAAGTGATATAAATCTACGTAAACTACAGTTTACACTGACCACGAGCATTACCTTGCCATAGGATTTACTTCATACTTTATGGCTAACATGCTACCTTTAGATCGTTTCCACATGATGTCACGGCGGTAATATTTGTTTACAAAACAATTAATCGGCGGCCATGTTTGTGTACCAAACAAAAAATCCTGTGGTGATTAAACTCTTTTCTTATGAAAAAACTTTCTTTTGTTCCAAGAAATTTGCATAGCGGCTAACCAAGTGATTAAAAACGATCTATATTAGTCATTCAACGATTCATGATTTATTTCAGCAGAGACGTCTAATTTTTTCAACATAAATACAGCTATACGAGCTTCTAGGCCTGAATGATACTGTGACAACGAAATAACAAGAAAAGAAGATTTATCCATTTGATTTTCCAATCAAGCTTTTGATGTCCAAAATTTCTTCTCTTGATGCGAAATAAGAATAGATCCAACTGTTTTTCGGGACTTTACAATTTTAAAAGGTCTGAATTAAAATGTTCACCTTAAGAATTTCCCTAAATCTATTTAATCATGTAATGAAGAACACAGCGAATCAGAGGCTCGAAATTTGTTCGTTACATTTATTTTATTTTTTTTTTTCAGTGGTATTTTTATTTTCAGTTTATTCCTGTTTGGGCTGTGATGGAAAGGTTTGTTTATTTAAAATTACGATTTTTTTTTCTCTCTCTTTTTTCCTAATGTATGGCGTGGAAAGAATGTTGGAACCCCATACGTAAGGTAAGGTAAAGTAAGGTAACGCCTTTATTTAAGAGGATAAACACGTGACAGCTATGTCAATTAATGATAAAACTGATAATACGTGGACCATGCACTCATTAAACGTTCCGTCTCGGACCCTGATGAACACTTCCGGTCTGACATTAGAAAGACACTCTGCACCAGACGATAAATTGTGAAATTGTACAGTTGTATAGGTTGCTGTTAATTTTTTTTTTATTATTTCACTCAACTTTTATTTTTCCTTTGTTTCAAATTTATTAGCATACATTACTATACCCCAAAACAATAGAAAGATAAAAATTAACTACAACATACACACTGTTAAAGATTCCAGACCAAGAAATCCGTACCCTATTCTGCGACACATACCTGTTTCTGCCATAAAGGAAGTAGCGAATGGGCCTTCCATAGTTTTGTTTCCTTTAATAGAGTCAGTCTAATATTTTATTTTCTGATAATGTGCCAGGATAAAATACGACCCTTTTCAGCTGCATGCTGATAGTGGTATCAATGACAGTATTTTTTTCATCTCAATTTTGTTTTAATTCTGATGTGTTTTAAATCAGTAAATTAATAATTTATATTGGCCTTCCTAACTACTTCTGAAATATAAATCGGTCTAGATTCACAGTTAATTCCCAATGTTACATTCGCTTGACTAAAAGAAAAGCTTACAATAATCGATCCGATTTCTCTTCCCCACCACTATTTTTTTTCGTTGTTTAATTTTGCGTGTACTCGGCAATTCCACTTTATGACACCCCTGCACTTCTCGTGTGAATTAACAAAACCTTTGATTGTTTGTAAGGGATTCATATTCCTGCTTATTAATGAAATTGGTTAGCTTTAAGTTCTATTTAAAGCATTCCTTTGAAATGTCATTAACAATGGTGAAAAAAATGTTGTATATATTAGCCACTTTAGGGAGCGCTGCTTCGATTTATTTTCAGTATAATTAGGCAATATCCTTCCCTCTATATTAGCTCAAATAATAACTACGGCCTCAAGACTTGCACTGATCTCCAACAAATCCGTTAGCTTCTCTTCCATCATGGTTTGAGAAGGCATGATACTTAAGATCGTGACCGAAATCGTTATTAAAGTCGAACGGCTGTTTAACTGGAGTTGCCAAGATTTCGTCCTTACTCTTCGCTTTTATTAAAGTGATTCGTTTAAGGTCACTGGTTTATGAGCAACTAAACATTTATTTAAGCCATGTCAAAGCCAAAGGAACCACATTCGATTCATTAGTTTAGCATTCTTCAATGCTTTCAAAGCAAATGATGGCAACCGGATTAATTAAAGCAGCCGGAACTGTTTCTGATGGAAGATTTAATCGAAGAGATTCTCACCGTCAGTATCCTAACGCACAAAGATCAGAATTGCTCTTATTTATAATAACGGTTCAAAAATAAGAGCCATTTCATATATTTCCATTAATATCAAACCTGAAAGTCAAAATAGCGTTTAGTCTTTTAGTTTTACTACTGCATTATCGCATATTATGTTCACAACATAACTTCCCTTTGCTAGCTTCCAACCCTCCACAGATATCACGTGACTGCTATTAATACTATAGCAGTTTAACTCATTTGCCTCTTATTGTCAATAGTCGACCAATTTTAATTAAAATCTTCTTATTTCTCTGAAATGTTTAAATATGAATAGTCAATGGCATAAGAATATATCCGGCCCCTGTCAATCTGTCTTATTATCAGTACAGCTGAGCTAAAGTAGATATCAGTTGAAGTGCCCGAGTTTTTCTGGACTATCACTTTACGTTCGAGTATATAACACCGCATATACGTGCAGCGCTCTAAATCTTTGAATTCAAGCAGCGATAACACCCTATACAAAGCCTACTCGTGGTCTTTAGAAGGAGGAATACTTAAAGATGAACGACCTGGAAGAACTTCAAATCGACCTTGAATCAAGAGGTACCAGCCTACTCGTTCTAGAAACATCGGTCATGTTTTTGAATAATGTGCTGGCAATTGTGGGAAACATATTGACCTTGATAATTGTTGTTCGCACCCCTCGTTTGCAAACAGTTCCGAACAAGTTCGTCGTTTCGCTGGCACTTTCTGATCTTATGATGGCTGTTCCTTCCACTATATTGACAACGGCGATCCTCATAGAAAGCAACTGGCCATTTGACCAGGCCACCTGCCAATTTCAGGGATACTATGGAATTACTCTAGCTTTCGCGTCCTCAGTGTCTCTAGCTTTGATGTCATTAAACAGATATTATCGCATCGTGAGGCCAAACGAATACCGAAGAATATTCACTGCGCGTACAACATCGTTAATGATAATGGCAGCTTGGTTGATTGCATCCCTTGTTCAACTTCCATACGTAGTGGCGGGGCACAGATATATTTTTCATCCGGGTAAGATCTACTGCAATCAAGATGGAAAGAAGTTATTCTCTACAATTTTGGTCTGCATTTTCGGTGGCATTCCCATGAGTGTCATCTTCTTCTGTTGTCTAAAAGTTTTTCGTTCTGTACGTGCTCACAAAATCCAGCGATTCCGGGACGTTGCTTGGAAAAGTGTCAATGTGGAAGACATAAAAGTCTCCCGAATGCTCTTAGTAATAGTTCTTGCCTATGTGATTTGTTTCTTGCCAGTTATAATCATAGAGTCAGTAGACTTTATAATTGGCGGATCCTATTTGCCAAGGCCAGTTTACTTTTTTTATACCTTTTCTGCGACTTTATCTTACTCTGTAAATCCCGTCGTTTATGGTGCAATGAACAGGGCTTTTAGACAGGAATATAAACGCTTGTTGTGCCTGAATAGATTTTGTGAAAATTATCCACCAGGTACTGATCAAGCTTGGCTTTCTTTGTCAAATGCACGAATTGCTGTGCTGCCATTTAAAGCAAAATTGCCCCAAACGGTTACGGAAATAGTCAGAATGGAGTTTCGGTCGCGCAAAACTTCTTTGAGTAGTAAAAGTTGATGTTAATATGCGCGCAAATGAAAACGTACAGGATTAGCCTGTATATAACGGCCATTCTTGAAAAAATAAGGTATTAAAAACACAATAAATACAAAGTTGGTTCTGATGACCAAACCTAAAGAAAACTGAAAAATTTCAATAGTGGTTTTTGAAAACTTGTTTACCTAACAGTGTTTCAAAGTTCATTTTTGTTGTTTGTAACACTGTATGCTTGGGAGATTAATATATATTTGATAAGAAGCTGGGGGTTTGTCATTCCCAAGTAGTTTTTCAATATATTATGAAATAACTAAAATAGAACGCGCGCTCTTATTGGCCGAGAGACCTGTTTGTATGAGAGTATGTGAACATGGTTGTGACGTCAAGATGTTTTGTTTTTCGCGCGCTAATCCCGCAATTACGAATTTGAAAAACTTTTAGAGTTGAAAACTCGACAATATTACTTTATTTCCCCATTCCCTCATTCGCTAAAACTTGGAAAATCTTTACAAAACATGCTGTGTCAATTTTTTTTTTTTCGCTTAATGAAAGTGACATTTTAAACGAGAGAAATCCGTAGTTTGGAAAGCCACTTTTTTCCAAAACAAGAACTGATTACGCGCGCAAGACTTCGAGTGCAATACTTTATGACTGGTGAGAATGTATCTTTTAATGAGTGCCATAACAAAAAGTTTTGCGTTTTTTTTTTTTTATCGCGAAAGTTAATTTATAAAAGCAATAGAAAGCCTTTTTTCTGTATTTGCATGGCCTGATATAAACAAACGAGGGGTTGGGAGACATCTCGACAGCCTTTTTGTTATGAAAACCCACGACTTCGTAACTTGCATAACCGTCGCGAATTCTCCCAACCCCTCTCGTGTTTATATCAGGCTATGCAAACACGGAAAACGTTTTCTATTGCTAGTTATAAACAAAATTGACTAGACAGCTCCTGCCTCGCTCCCAGTCGCTCGCGATCACTTTTTGGGGGACATTGAGTTAATTGTCACCCCCCTCTCGCGCTTTTCGCTTGTATCCAGCTCTCGCGTGTTCCCCGCTGAGCCTTGGGGGCTTAAAACATAGCGAAAACTATTTTTTGGTTGATTTCCTCTTTTACAGCATAGTGATATGAAAGTGACATTTGTTACTTACCTGTTTGCGAAAGAGTCGATAGTTAAATAAAAGCTTCATGTATGATGTCGGTTAACTATGTTTAGCTTTAACCTAAATTACTGAGGTTTGAAGTTTTTGCGGTTTGGGACTGACACAACATGAGGTTAAATTCAAACTGCTGTCTCTAAACAGGTTAATAATTTATTTGCTAGCTGCGATTATTCTTCTCAAAACTTCCTCTCGCCTTTTAAAGGTTTTTGTTTCTGGTTTTTAACAGAATGACCCACAAAAATCAGCTTCCTAAAAAAAATATATATATATATTTTTATTTTTCACAATTTTAATTTCGAATGGTATAAAATCTAGTCACGTTTTGACGTAACAGCGCAGGTTACAGTCCGTTGATGAAAAGAATTCTATTAATTTTTCTTCTTTTCAGAAGTGACATTCGTTAATTTTTACTGGGATTGAGGGAGATAAAATTCAATGGATTCTTCAATGTGATTATCAGAGAAAAAAATTATACACACATACCCTCTTCTTAAGAACAGTCCCAGTGCTGCGAAAGTTATGATATGGAGATTATAGCATGGAGAGTAAATTATTCAAGACATGTTACTGTGTTAATGATATATGAAATAAATCATAAAATTATATGAACTGCGGAAATGAAATGAAAATACTGTATTATGCTAAAGTTGATTGGCTGCGCTAAAAAGAACCGTACATTTTTTGTGGTCTGGCAGGTCTGAGGTCTTTCATTTATGGCTCTTGACTGTGATCTAAGATGATTGCAAATTTTTTGGGTGTACATGTAATATTATTAACACTATGTATGATTTGTTTCACTCTTGGACTGTTTGCAACCATTTTCCACTGTAATCACTTAGCCATTCCCTCAAAAGTCACATGAATGTGTCCTTGAGTTAACTGGATTTTTGGATTACAGGTTTATAGCTTGATTCAAATTATGAATCTATTAATAGTAGCTTCGCTTTTAGCCCTGGCCAAACAAGGAGTTTGACTTCGAGATTACCAATTGATATTACAAGAAGATACTGCACCAAACTGTATTTACAAAATTAATAGAAGTATTACTTATTCCCACAATGGAAAAAGGTTTATAAAAAGGTGCAGATTGCAATTGTCTTCATGGACCTTGCTTAAAGGAGTTTGCAATGTACAATTGTGAACAAATTCTGTATATTTAAGGACCAAACTCAAGTTTCTTTATTTATCTGGTAGTCATCAACTATACCTCCTTTATAGAAATTAAGAACCGACTTAGCCTAAATTGCCAATAACTACCCCCAATGGCTCTTGATCACATTAGATTAGGCCTGGAAAACAAATTCTTCCCAAACAAAATAACCTAATCGCCCACCTACACCATGCACCAGAAAAGTAATTCTTAAAGTTTATCACTAAAAAATTGTTCCTGTTTGTGCGGGGACATGAACTTGCTAATTCATTGCAGTCATTCAGAGTACATGAGATATATAATTTTTAGCTTATTAAAAACTTTTAGAGAGACATAAGCTCCATGGTTGGTATTTTTTTACTACTTTCCATTATATTGAAAATATTAAGGGAACATATATGTTTAGATAGTTCGTTTTGTCTGTTCCTGGGTCGGGAGTATGTTCAATGATTTATGTAGCGATCCTTGAGGATAGATGCAAGTTCTACAACTATAGGATTCTATAATTACCTCAGTTGTCACTGCAGATTTTGATTGCATGCAGTTCCCTTCAAGAGCCAAGGCATTCAATTTTTCCTTTTTCTACAGTTGCAATTTTTGGTTGTTGGACTGGTAGTGGAGATTTGCGCAGATTCATCGCAATAAATCGATAGATTATACTTCTGAAGTCTGGAAATAATCACCCTTGTAGTTCCCGAAACGTCGACAGTTACTTCTCGGCAGTCTGCGGTTATACTTCTCTGAAAACAAAACCAATTTCTGAGGCATCATGTATATTGGTTGTGAATTGTAAAACTTTAACGTAAACTAACGAGGTTTAAAGGTTTCGCAATTTCAGATACTTTATTTAAGGACTAATATTATTATCATTATGGAAACCTTATGGGGGCGCAAACTTGCTAATTTAATATTGCACTTACATTAATTCAGAGTACACACTAGATATATACGTATATATATGGTTTTCTGTAGATTATTGTAAACACTAAGTACAAACATTTTTCTCTTTTAAATAAAGGGTCAGCATTTTTTTAGTACTTTTCATTTTACACATTTGTTCCTGTTTGTTGGGGCACATGAACTTGCTTCTTTATTGCAGTCATTAAGAGCACGTAGTAGATATATATTTTTAGTTTATTAAAAACTTTTATAGAGACATAAGCTCCATTTACTGTAGGGTTGGTATTTTTTGACTACTTTCAGGCACCTCACATAAGGGACCGTATGTGTTTAGACAGTTTGTATTGTCTGTTGCTGAGTCGGAAGGATGTTCCGTTATTTTTGTAGCAATCCTCGAAGCTCGCGATGCAAATTAATTTCAGGCTCCTTTATTACAAATGGTTCAATTAACAGCCGTCTCCTCAGAGTAGCATACTAACAATATATTGGATACCTGATAACTCTTATAAAAACTTCCTCAAGCCTTAACTCGCTCGCGGCACGTAATCAATCATTCTGCTTAATCAACATAAGGATTAATAATAACAATGACCATGATGATGATGATGAAAAGGATGATAATAATTCTTCATGACATACTCATCTTCATTCAATAATTGTTTAATTTTACATAGCAAACGCATTTTTAAGATGCGAAGATGATCTAAAGGGCGCAAATAGATAACTCTTTTAGTTGGCCCACGTGGAGTACGCCCTTGGCGACAAGAAATGAATTGCAATTATAATTTCCAGTGGGAAAAAGCAATCACACTTACGACTGTGAATATGAAATTTCTCGGACTGATCAACCAACGTGAAAGCGCTTCAGGCAATATGAAAGACTTTCGAAATTTCGACTAGTTAAAGCACCAGTCCCATCACAAAGACCAAAAAAATACAGATCATGAAACAGTATGTATGAATTGCATGTACGTAATACGATGTGGTATGGTCTAACTACAGAGGAAAGACAAGATAAAAGAAAAATAATAAAATAATCTCATTGAATTAACTTAAATAATAGCAACCTGAACATACACAAGAATGTATTATTTAACAGGCTGATGGGTTATATTTTTATGATTTAAAACCAATTTAATTATTTGCTTATTATTCTCTATCATTTTGAGTTTGAGTTCCTTTTCTTGGGTGATTTTAGCTAAGAGCCAGTCAGAATAGTTCACCAGATACACTCTTTTTTACAAGAACAAATTTATAAGAACTTCGAGGCATAAAATTCAGAAATTTAGGAATATTTAAGAATAATTTGAAAATTTATAAATAGAATACATTTATATGTTTTGAACTTAACCGTAAAATTATTCCTTTCTCTGAACGACAAAACAAGCGACCAAAGCGAAAAAAGGTGCATTACTGCAATTTATACCCAATAATAAAACGGAAAGGTCAGATGCTATAATTTAAGAATAATACAAGTCATAGAATATTTTCTCGAAAAACGTCCTTTAAAAAAGAAAAGAGTGTATGTATCGGTAGCAAAGCAGTTCTTATGATACTTATGACATGTAGATTATAGTATGGAGAGTAAATTATTCAAGACATGTTACTGTATTATGCTAAAGTTGTTTGGCTGCGGCACTTCCAGTTAGTTTGCAGGAAATAAATCGTAAGTTACTGAAAGGTCGATAGTTTGTAAATGTACGTTCCAGGCCACTTTTTTATGTAAAAGAAAACCAGGGCATTTTTACCAAAGATGAAAAGACACCATGCTCTAAAGAACAGTGGATGATCTTAGTAACTTTCGTAATACAGAAAACACCCGCTAATAAGAACCTTACATTTTTTGTGGTCTGGCAGGTCTGAGGTCTTTCATTTATGGCTCGATCTTGATTGTGATCTAAGATGACTGCAAATTTTTTGGGTGTTCATATAATATTATCAACTCTATGTATGATTTGTTTCACTCTTGGACTGTTTGCAAATTATTTTTCCCTAAAATCTCTTAGCCATTCCCTCAAAAGTCAAATGAATGTGTCCTTAAGTTAACTGGATTTAATGTGGATTACAAGTTTATTGTTTGATTTAAATTATGAATCTATAAACAGGAGCTTCGCTTTTAGCTCTGTCCAAACCAAGGAGTTTGACTTCGAGATTACCAATTAATATTACAAGAAGATACCGCACCAAACTGTATTTACAAAATTAATAGAAGTATTACTTATTCCCACAATGGAAAAAGGTTTATAAAAAGGTGCAGATTGCAATTTTCTTCATGGACCTTGCTTAAAGGAGCTTGCAATGTACAATTGTGAACAAATTCTGTATATTTAAGGACCCAACTCAAGTTTCTGTATTTATCTGGTAGTCATCAACTATACCTCCTTTATAGAAATAAGAACCGACTTGGCCTAAATTGCCAATGACTGTCCCAAATGGCTCTTGATCACATTAGATTAGGCCTGGAAAACAACTTTTTTCCAAGCAAAATAACCCAATCGCACACCTACACCATGCACCAGAAAAGTAATTCTTAAACTTTATCGCTCCGTAATTTTTCCTGTTTATGCGCGGACATGAACTTGCTAATTCATTTCAGTCATTCAGAGTACACAGTAGATATATATTTTTTAGTTTATTAACAACGTTTAGAGAGACATAAGCTCCATTTACTGCAGGGTTGGTATTTTTTTACTACTTTCCATTTTATTAAAAATAATAAGGGAACATATATGTTTAGATAGTTCGTTTTGTCTGCTCCTGGGTCGGGAGGATGTTCAATGATTTCTGTAGCGATCCTCGAGGACGGATACAAGTCCTACAACTATAGGATTATATAGTTACCTCAGTTGTCACTGCAGATTTTGATTCCATGCAGTTCCCTTCAAGGGCCAAGGCATTCAGTTTTCCTTTTTCTACAGTTCAATTTTTTTGGTTTTTGGACTGGTTGTGGAGATTCGCGCAGATTCATCGCAATAAATCGATGGATTATACTTCTGAAGTCTGGAAATCAGAATGTTAAGTTTCTTTTTAACCACCTGCAGTTCCTGAAAAGTCGACAGTTACTTCTCAGCAGTTTACGGTTATACTTCGCTGAAAACCCAACAAAACTAATTTCTGAAGCATCATGTAACTATATTGGTTGTGAATTATTTATAGCTTTAACGTAAACTAACGAGGTTTAATTAAAGGCTTTGCAATTTCAGATACTTTATTTAAGGACTGATATTATTATTCTTATGGAAACCTTATGGGGTTGCAAACTTGCTAATTCATTAATTGCACTTACATTTATTTAGAGTGCACACTAGATATATACGTATACGTATATATATGGTTTTCCGTAGATTATTACACACACTTCATAGAGACATTTTTCTATTTTAAATAAAAGGTAATCATTTTTTGAGTACTTTTTAATTCACGTATTTGTTCTCGTTTCTGTTTGTTGGAGCACATGAACTTGCTACTTTATTGCAGTCATTCAGAGTACATAGTAGATATATATTTTTGAGTTTATTAAAAACGTTTAGAGAGACATGAGCTCCATTTACTGCAGGGTTGGTATTTTTTGACTACTTTCCATTTTATTAAAAATAATAAGGGAACATATATGTTTAGATAGTTCGTTTTGTCTGCTCCTGGGTGGGGAGGATGTTCAATGATATCTGTAGCGATCCTTTAGGATAGATGCAAGTCCTACAACTATAGGATTCTATAATTACCTCAATTGTCACTGCAGATTTTGATTGCATGCAGTTCCCTTCAAGAGCCAAGGCATTCAATTTTTCCTTTTTCTACAGTTGCAATTTTTTGGTTGTTGGACTGGTTGGTTGTGGAGATTTGCGCAGATTCATCGCAATTAATCGATGGATTATACTTCTGAAGTCTGGAAATAATCACCATTGTAGTTCCTGAAACGCCGACAGTTACTTCTCCGCAGTCTACGGTTATACTTCTCTGAAAACAAAACCAATTTCTGAAGCATCATGTATATTGGTTGTGAATTGTAAAACTTTAACGTAAACTAACGAGGTTTAAAGGTTTCGCAATTTCAGATACTTTATTTGAAGACTGATATTATTATCATTATGGAAACCTTATGGGGTCGCAAACTTGCTAATTTAATATTGCACTTACATTTATTCAGAGTTCACACTAGATAGATATATATATATATATATATATGGTTTTCTGTACATTATTGCAAACACTTCATAGAGACATTTTTCTATTTTAAAAAAAGGGTTAGCATTTTTTGAGTACTTTTCATTTTACACATTTGTTCCTGTTTGTTGGGGCACATGAACTTGCTTCTTTATTGCAGTCATTAAGAGTACATAGTAGATATATATTTTTTAGTTTATTAAAAACTTTTATAGAGACATAAGCTCCATTCACTGTAGGGTTGGTATTTGGCACCTCACATAAGGCATCCTATGTGTTTAGACAGTTTGTATTGTCTGTTGCTGAGTCCGAAGGATGTTCCGTTATTTTTCTAGCAATCCTTGAAGTTCGATGCAAATTAATTTCAGGCTCCTTTATTACAAAAGGTTCAATTAACAGCCGTCTCCTCAGAGTAACATACTAACAATATATTGGATGCCTGATAACTCTTATAAAAACTTCCTCAAGCCTTAACTCGCTCGCGGCACGTAATCAATCATTCTGCTTAATCAACATGAGGATTAATAATAACAATGACCACGATGATGAAGAGGATGATAAGAATTCTTCATGACATACTCATCTTCATTCAATAATTGTTTAATTTTACATAGCAAGCGCATTTTTAAGATGCGAAGATGATCAAAGGGGCGCAAATACCTTATTATAGGAAATTAACGCTCCATGAAATTAACGCGAACTGTTAAAATTCGCGTTAATTTAAGTCGCGTTAATTTTGTGGAGCGTCAATTTCCACGACGTTAATTAAGTGCAGCGTTAATTTCAGCGCTCTTAATTTCCAGTATTTTAACCCCAATTTTGGACACCTAAAAAACATTAACTACAAGCTTTCTTTCTTTCCATTTATCCTTTATTTTTCATTTTTAACAAAAGCTAAGGCAGAAGTTTACAATATTTCGAGTTCATCTTCGTCGTTGTCGCTGTCAGAAGTGATGTCAGCTCAGTTTTGTTCAGTTTTGAATTTTTTTGCACCCAGTGTTGAAATAAATTTGTTCCAGTTGTCTCCACCAACTGTGTCTTAATCGCGTTAATTTCCTTTATTATGAAATTCTACGTCCTCTTTCGCGTTAATTTTCTTTATTCAAAAGTCGTTTTCCATTAAATTCGCGTTAATTTAAGTCGCGGTAATTTCCAATACTTTAATTTCATGGAGCGTTAATTCCCTATAATAAGGTAGATAACTCTTTTAGTTGGCCCACGTGGAGTACGTCCTTGACGACAAGAAATGAATTGCAATTATAATTTCCAGTGGGAAAAAGCAATCACACTTACGACTGTGAATATGAAATTTCTCGGACTGATCAAACAACGTGAAAGCGCGTCAGGCAATGTGAAAGACGTTCGAAATTTCGACTAGTTAATACACCAGTCCCATCACAAAGACCAAAAAAAATACAGATCGTGAAATAGTATGTATGAATTGATTTTGCATTTAATACGACGCGGTATGGTCTAACTACAGAGGAAGGACAAGATAAAAGAAAAATAATAAAATAATCTCATTGAAGTAATTTAAATAATAGCAACCTGAACATACACAAGAATGTATTATTTAACAGGCTGCTGACGGGTTATATTTTTATGATTCAAAACCAATCTAATTATTTGCTTATTATTCTCTATCATTTTGAGTTTGAGTTCCTTTTCTTGGGTGATTTTAGCAGACAGCCAGTCAGAATAGTTCACCAGATACACTCTTTTTTACAAGAACAAATTTATAAGAGAGTAAATTATTCATGTTACTGGCTAAAGTTGTTTGGCTGCCGCACTTCCAGTTAGGTTGCAGGAAATAAATCGTAATTGTTACTGAAAGTTCGATAGTTTTTAAACGTACGTTCCAGGCCACTTTTTTATGGAAAAGAAAACCAGGGCATTTTCACCAATGATGAAAAGACACCATGATCTAAAGAACAGTGGATGATCTTCGCAACACAGAAAAACACCCGCTAATAAGGACCTTACATTTTTGGTGGTCTGGCAGGTCTGAGGTCTTTCATTTATGGCTCGATCTTGATTGTGATCTAAGATGATTGCAAATTTTTTGGGTATACATATAATATTATTACCACTATGTATGATTTCTTTCACTCTTGGACTGTTTGCAGATTATTTTTCCCTAACATCACTTAGCCATTCCCTCAAAAGTCAAATGAATGTGTCCTTAAGTTAACCTGATTTAATGTGGATTACAAGTTTATTGTTTGATTTAAATTATGAATCTATTAATAGTAGCTTCGCTTTTAGCCCTGGCCAAACCAACGAGTTTGACTTCGAGATTACCAATTGATATCCAAGATACTGCACCAAACTGTATTTACAAAATTAATAGAAGTATTACTTATTCCCACAATGGAAAAAGGTTTATAAAAAGGTGCAGATTGCAATTGTCTTCATGGACATTGCTTAAAGGAGCTTGCAGTGTACAATTGTGAACAAATCCTGTACATTTAAGGACCAAACTCAAGTTTCTTTATTTATCTGTTAGTCATCAACTATACCTCCTTTATAGAAATTAAGAACCAACTAAGCCTAAATTGCCAATAACTACCCTAAATGGCTCTTGATCACATTAGATTAGGCCTGGAAAACCAATTCTTCCCAAACAATATAACCCAATCGCCCACCTACACCATTCACATAATTTTTCCTGTTTGTGCGCGCGGGGACATGAACTTGCTAATTCATTGCAGTCATTCAGAGTACATAGTAGATACATATTTTTTGGTTTATTAAAAACTTTTAGAGAGACATAAGCTCCATTTACTGTAGGGTTGGTATTTTTTGACTACTCTCCATTTTATTGAAAATATTACATAGTTCGTTTTGTCTGCTCCTGGGTCGGGAGGATGTTCAATGATTTCTGTAGCCATCCTTGAGGATGGATGCAAGTCTTACAACTATAGGATTCTATAATTACCTCAGTTGTCACCGCAGATTTTGATTGCATGCAGTTCCCTTCAAGTTCCAAGGCTTTCAGTTTTTCTTTTTCTACAGTTGCAATTTTTTGGTTGTTGGACTTGTTGTGGAGATTTGCGCAGATTCATCGCAATAAATTGATGGATTATACTTCTGAAGTCTGGAAATCAGAATATTAAGTTTGTTTTTAATCACCCGCAGTTCCTGAAACGTCGACCCACAGTTATTTCTCCGCAGTCTACGGTTATACTTCTCTGAAAACCCAACAAAAGCAATTTCTGAAGCATCGTGTATATTGGTTGTGAATTATTTATAGCTTCAACGTAAACTAACGAGGTTTAAAGGCTTTGCAATTTCAGATACTTTATTTAAAGACATATAATAATATTACCCTTATCGAAACCTTATGAGGGCGCAAACTTGCTAATTCATTGCACTTACACTAGATATATATGTATATACATGGTTTTCTGTAGATTATTGCAAACACTTCACAGAGACATTTTTCTTTAAGTAAAGGGTTAGCATTTTTTGAGTACTTTTCATTTTACATATTTGTTCCTGTTTGTTGGGGCACATGAACTTGCTACTTTATTGCAGTCATTCAGAGTACATAGTAGACATATATTTCTTAGTATATTAAAAACTTTTAGAGAGACATAAGCTCCATTTACTGTAAGGTTGGCATTTTTTGACTACTTTCAGGCACCTCGCATAAGGCACCCTATGTGTTTAGACACCTTGTATTGTCTGTTTCTGTGTCGGAAGGATGTTCCGTTATTTTTGTAGCAATCCTTGAAGTTCGATGCAAATGAACTTCAGGCTCCTTACAAGGTTCAATAAACAACCGTCTCCTCAGAGTAACATACTAACAATATATTTGGTACCTGATAACTCTTATCAAAACTTCCTCAAGCCTTAACTTGCTCGCGGCACGTAATCAATCATTCTGCGTAATCAACATAAGGATTAATAATAACAATGACCATGATGATGATGATGATTCTTCATGACATACTCATTTTCATTCAATGATTGTTTAATTTTACGTAGCGCATTTTTAAGATGCGAAGATGATCAAACGGGTGCAAATACCTTATTATAGGAAATTAACGCTCCATGAAATTAACGCGAATCGTTAAAATTGGCGTTAATTTAAGTCGCGTTAATTTTGTGGAGTGTTAATTTCCAAGACGTTAATTAAGTGCAGCGTTAATTTCCGCGCTCTTAATTTCCAGTATTTTAACCCCAATTTTGGACACCTAAAAAACGTTAACTACAAGCTTTCTTTCTTTCCATTTATCCTTTATTTTTCATCTTTAACAAAAGCTAAGGCAGAAGTTTACAATATTTCGAGTTCATCTTCGTCGTTGTCGCTGTCAGAAGTGATGTCAGCTCAGTTTTGTTCAGTTTTGAATTTTTTTGCATCCAGTGTTGAAATAAATTTGTTCCAGTTGTCTCCACCAACTGTGTCTTAATCGCGTTAATTTCCTTTATTATGAAATTCTACGTCCTCTTTCGCGTTAATTTTCTTTATTCAAAAGTCGTTTTCCATTAAATTCGCGTTAATTTAAGTCGCGGTAATTTCCAATACTTTAATTTCATGGAGCGTTAATTCCCTATAATAAGGTAGATAACTCTTTTAGTTTGCCCACGTGGAGAACGCCTTTGACGACAAGAAATGAATTGCAATTATAATTTCCAGTGGGAAAAAACAATCACACTTACGACTGTGAATATGAAATTTCTCGGACTGATCAAACAACGTGAAAGCGCTTCAGGCAATGTGAAAGACTTTGGAAATTTCCACTAGTTAATACACCAGTCCCATCATAAAGACCAAAAAAAAAAAAAAATACAGATCATGAAATAGTATGTATGAATTGATTTTGCATGTAATACGACGTGGTATGGTCTAACTACAGAGGAAAGACAAGATAAAAGAAAAATTGTATAATAAAATAATCTCATTGAATTAATTTAAATAATAGCAACCTGAAAATACACAAGAATGTATTATTTAACAGGCTGATGGGTTATATTTTTATGATTCAAAACCAATTTAATTATTTGCTTATTATTCTCCATCGTTTTGAGTTTGAGTTCCTTTTTTTGGGTGATTTTAGCAGACTGTCAGTCAGAATAGTTCACCAGAAACTCTCTTTTTTAGAAACAAATTTATAAGAACTTCGAGGCTTAACTTTGAGAAATTTAAGAATATGATATGTATAAACCTAAGGCTGAGAATCTGAAGATGATATAATTTGAAAATTTATAAATAGAATACATTTATATCTTTTGAACTTAGCCGTAAATTATTCCTTTCTCTGAACGGCCAAACAAGCCACCAAAGCGAAAAAACCTGCATTACTGCAATTTATATACCCAATAACAAGACGGAAAAGTCAGATGCTATTATAATTTAAGAATAATACAAGTCATAGAAAATTTTCACCCTAGAAAAACAACGGTCTTGTAAAAGGAAAAGAGTGTATGTATCGGTAGCAAAGCAGTTCTCATACAGTGGGTCACGCTCTTTCGTGCCGGACGCCTTTCCGAAGAATTGCTTAACGGTTGATTTGTTTGCTTCCATCTGCAGTTTGTTTACCCTGAATTTTAATTGATATCAGATACTTTGATATTGGTCTATACAAACGCATATTCATCGTTTTACTGTTAGTTTTACCCGATTCTTTAGTTTTAATCCAACGAAAAGAGAAGTTTGACTAACAGGTATGTCATAATGTTTGTTGGTAATTTGTTGAAGATCTTTTTAACACCCAAACTTATAGTCATCAACCAGGAAAACAAAAGTATACAATTTATTTGCGCAAAACTCGAGTCTCTTAATTTCCCTGATTTGATCTTAAAGAATTAAAATTTTCACTGGCCTTTAAGTCCAAACAGTGATCATCATCAAATCTCACCTAACAATATCAATACATCAGTAAAAGAAAAGGTTGCACCGAACTGATTCTCTAAGACAATTTTTTTGAAGTAATCCATGTGGATATTAAGGCTTGGTGGTGACCGAAGAAAAAAAAAGCGAAAAAAATTCAATTTTGTTTTAGCCTGTGAGCAAGCTCTCCTAGAGCTCTTAAAAATTAAATTGTACTCTGTTTAACCTCTCCTAACGGGGTTTCATTCAATGGTAATACCATTGTAGGATTCAAACTATAGCCTGCGAAAACAGCCGTCTCTCCTCTCCACCAAAGCGAGAAAAAAAAAACGCTCATTAACTGCAATTTATTCCCAATACATTCTAAAACGGAAAAGTTTGAAGCTATAATTTAACAATAATAAAAGAATATTTTTACCCTAAAATCGGCAGGAAGACAAGAATATTCAACCTGGGCCGGAAAAACAACATTCTTATAAAAGGAAAAGAGTTTACGAAGCAATGCAGTTCGCTTTTTCGCGGCGTGACGCCTTTCTGAAAAATAGTTTAGCTGTTGATTTGTTTGCTTCCAAATGCAGTTCGTTAACCCTGAATTTTAATTGATGTCAGATACTTTGAAATAGGTCTATACAAACGAATGTGATGGTTCCTGCAATGTTTTGACACGCTGGGCCCACAACCTCGAATGACAAATGAACTTGATGGGTTTTGTTTGCGTTCACTGCAACTGAAGGAACAAGTTCCAGATACAATGTTCAGAGCGTCGAGTATTTCTTCCATTAACAGCCTTTAGCTTTCCAGATTGGTTTCCAAATTTTTCATGACTTATTGATACGAAGTTCTAACACCGGGACGAAGTTTACTTTCTGACCCTTTCTAGTCGCACTTCCGCTGCTTTCCTGTTTTGATTTCTGCTGTGATTTGCTTGCATTTTAGTGTTTCGTTCGAATTGTGCGTCGACGTCGCTTTACTGGAATTGACGTTTGGCTGCTTTGATTGTTTTGTGCGACGATTATTCTCACTCCTCTGTTTGCCTTTAGCTGTTGTTTGTTTCTTCCTGCCGAGGTTCCAGTACCGAAATTGAAATTTCATGATTAGGATCGCTGTCCGGGGACTTCAATTCCTCCTAAAAAATTGATATATCATCTAGCAAATCAGTCAGTTCCAACGAAATTGTAGAATCTAGCTCCCAATCGGAACAATCTCTCAAGATAAAACCGTTTCCTTTGTTTACAAAATCACTTTCGTCGATGAAACGCACCTCCACCAGGGACGCCATTATTTCTTGACAGCGCTGAATAAAACTCTTTTTGCGGACTTCTGGGGAAACCAATTTCCGATTAATTCAACTTTGGTGAAATTCACATATCCCACATATCCCAAGGACTAGATTGGGCATTTCCGTCTCTGTCCCATTATGGCTCTTGCTCGCCACACGTAAGACAATTACATTTGAATGGTTGTTGTTGTTTTTTTTTTTTTTAGACAGAAGGTACGCAGAAACGTAGCTTCATGAAAAAATAAATAAAATAATAAAATAAAACATGTAAGATAACGAACTATATGACCCAGTTATCTACCTTCAGTTAAACTCAGTGCGAAAAATGAAAACAAATTGACAAACCAACATAGATTCTTGACTAATCAGTCATTCTGAATAATCAGCATAAGGATTAATAATAAGAATGACGATGATGATGATAATTCTTCATGACATACTCAACTTCACACAATAAATGTTTAATTTTACATAAAAAGCGCATTTTTAAGGTGCGAAGATGATCAAAAGGGCGCAAGTAGATAACTTTATAAGTGGGCCCCCTTGGGGCACGCCCTTGACAGATAACAAGATATGAATTGCAACATCTAATTTCCAGTGGGAAAAAACAATCACTCTTACGACTGTGAATGTGTAATTTGTTATAAACTAATGATAGTTGTCACAAACGATTGGGACTGACCAAGCAACGTGAAAGATACTCTGAAATGTCTGCCCTGCTACAGACCCTAACATGAGGAGGTAACGTCGAAACGGCTGACACTTCAATTCAGGCAACGTGACAGACGAAATTTCGACTAGCAAAGAAACCAGTCCCTTCACAAAAAACTAAAAATAATAAAAAAAAACAATAATAATAAAATTACAGATGATGAAATAGTATTATTTGATTTTGATTTTGCATGTAATGTGACTTGGTATGGTCTAACTACAGAGAAAAGACAAGATAAAAAAAACAATATATGTAATCTCAATGAATTATTTCAAATAATAGTAACCTGAACATACACAAGAATATATTATTTGACAGGCTAATGAGTTATATTTTCAGCCATTCAAAAACAATTTATATGTTAATTATTTGACTATTATTCTCTACCTTCCTTTTTTTGGGTGATTTTAGATACTGAGAGCCAGTCAGAATAGTTTACCAGATACACTCTTCTTTTATAAGAACCAATTTATAAGAATTTCGACGCTTATATTTGTGACATTTCAGAATATGACATGTATAAACCTAAGGTTGAGATTTGGAAGAGGATATAATTTCAAGGAAAATTTGGAAATAGAATGCATTGATACGTTTTTAACTTAACCGTAAAATTATTCCTTTCTCTTGACGGCAAAACAATTAGCCACCATAGCCAAAAAAAAAAACGTGAATTAACTCAGTGGAATTTATTCCCAATACATTCTAAAACGGGAAAGTTTGAAGCTATAATCTAAGAAAAATACAAGAACTTTTTCACCCTAAAATCGGCAGGAAGATAAGAATATTCAGCCTGGACTGGAAAAACAACATTCTTATAAAAGGAAAAGAGTTTACGTAGCAATGCAGTTCGCTTTTTCGTGCCCGACGCCTTTCAGAAAAATAGTTTAGCTGTTGATTTGTTTGCTTCCAACTGCAGTTTGTTTACCCTGCTGAATTTTAATTGATCTCAGATACTTTGAAATTGGTCTATACGAACGAATGTTCATCGGTTTACTGCTAGTTTGACCCCGCCGATTTTTCAGTTTTAATCCAACGGAAAGAGAATTTTGACTAACAGGTATGTCATAATGTTTGTTGGTAATTTGTTGAAGATGTTTTAACACCCAAACTCAGAGTCATTAACCAGGGAAAACAAAAGTGGTCAATTTATTTGCTCAAAACTCGAGTAACTTAATCTTCCTGATTTGACTCTTAAAAAAATTAAAATTTTCACTGACCTTAAAGTCCCAACAGTGATCATCATCAAATATCGCCTAACAATATCAATACATCAGTAAAAGAAAAGGTTACACGGAATTCTCTAAGACAATTTTTTTGTGGTAATGTATAGCTGAAGATCAGTTTGGAGGATTTCCGTGTGGATATTAAGGCTTGGTGGTGACCGAAGAAAAAAAAAAAGTGAAAAGAATTCAATTTTGTTGTAGCCTGCGAGCAAGCTCTCCTAGAGCTCCTAAGAATTAAATTGTACTCTGTTTAACTTATCTCCTAACGGGGTCTCATTCAATGGTAATATCATTGTAGGATTCAAACTATAGCCTGCAAAAATAGCCGTCTCTCCTCGATTCTCGCCGCTCAGGGGTGTTTCGACCCTAGCAGCAAGGACTGCGTGCAGGAGAGACCGCTGTTTTCGCAGGCTATTCCAGTCAGAGATTCAAAGGCTAAAATAGTAAATCATATCATTACTGGCGTAAAAAAAATTCGTGTATCTCATACATCAAGCACTCCAACGATTAGCAACGCAGCTATCTAGAGCCACAATACATAGAATAGCCAAGAACTGGTTAGAAATCGGAGAAATGTTACGGACCGATATTGCGAACGTTTAATTCTGATCATTTTACAGTTAAAACTTATACGAAAACAAACATCGGGGAAAAAACGGATAAAACCCTGCAGGGTCTTGAATCTATCCGTTACACACCCTTGTGCGTCCGGCCAGTGGTTTGAATTTCTCATGCATTCTGTTATGATTTACAAAAAGGCCATTTGCCCGATGATGTTATTTTACTACTAATCGACCAGAATCCTTCAGGGGCTCCTTTCCTGTGCAAATTAGGGCTTTTGTTATTAAATCCTCGCCGGGATAACGAAATGAAGAGGATTCTGGTCGAAGAAGTAAAGTGACGTCATCTAGCGAGTGGCCTATTAACCGGACGTCAAGTAATTTTCTAGTCTTTTCTGTTGAAATAGTTCTTATTATATGAAGTAAAAACGTTTGAGCAAACAATTGCTGATGTAATAGAAAACATAATAAAAATCATTATTTAGTGTTTATAGCACTACTTTGTTTTTAGTTGTTAGGGTACCATGAAAGCGTCCGTGGCCTTTGTTTTGGTTGCCTTTCTCTCCGCGACAACTGCAAAAGTTCATCTTCAAAACAGAAAGACCTTCGAGGTGAACAGTATTATAAGGAATCAATTTTGTGTTATGTTATAACAGAATATTACGACGCCGCAAATGATTCTAGAGTAATAACAACAACTTAATTAATTCAACATTAAGCGGACTAGTACAAGCTCTTGCAACCTTGTCAAACTCACTTTGTTGCCAGGAAACGTCTTTAGTTAGTTTAAAGACGTATTATAAACTAGAAGTTACTTCAGTATCGCCGCGGCTAAGCAGTATTAAATCCTATCAAATAGTTTCTATAGTAAAAAATAAAAATTTTGCTCTGACTTTCTTCAAGTTTATTAGTAAATCAACTTACCAACACTGCTTAGCCCAGTATTGATAAATAACGTAGTGTGATCGAGAGTTGCACTGTTTTAGCTTTGATTGCACCGGATCCCGACAGTAACATTCAAGCTGCTTAAAATCGGGGCGCGCGAAAACTGCTGTTCACTGGATTAATTGTAGTCGTCACAAAGTTCTACCCTACGAACCGCAGACGTATTTCCGGTCGTCGCTTCTCTCCCTCCGAAAAATAACGTTTGCGAACCCCAGCGGCAAAACGATTTCCGTGACGTAGAACCTTTTTTACCCAATGACAGTTTAGCTCTTAAAATCGAGGAACTAACTCGCGAGACTTCTCGCAAGATCCAGTGCGGTGGATATGTTCACAAGTCGAAATTGAAAGGACGACGTAGCCTGTGTACAGCTGCCCTTTTTTCTCAGAACGACGCGCTTACGAAAGTTTAATTGCCGGGATTGTGGCACTGATTGATGAAATAAGCAGCAAGAGGATTCATATTGAAGAAAAGATTAGAGGGAGAGAAGGGACGACCGGAAATACGTCTGCGGTTCGCAGGCTATTTAAGTTCGCGCCAACACAGAAATAGTGAATGTTACTGATACTAAAAGGTTACTTAAAAACTTAGTTGTTTGTTTAGGGACTTCTAATAAGAAAAAAGAGATTGTGTGATCAGGAGCTCATGAGGTGTTAGAAAAAATAGTAGTAAAAAATCTTCAATGCATGGCGCGATGAAGACTCAAGGTAGGCCTTGTTTTTATTCTTCTTTTACATCCAGGTCATTGAAGACCCAGATGAAGCAAATAACTTTCTCAAGAGGCAATCTGGTTGTAGAAGGTGTGACTCAAAGGAGACATGCTGCGAGCCACGTGTCTGCCTGTAAGCACATATTTAATGGAGGGAGCCTGGCACCATTCCTATTTTTGTTTCCATTTCTTGGCAAAACATTTTTGCATGTCTTTCCAAGCTAATGGCCGGTATGCACTCTTTTCACCCTTCATAAACACACATGTGATTGACCTCGTATAAAGAACTCTCCTCTAATTCCCCCTCTCTCCCCCTCACCACCCCCCTTCGCCCTCTGTGTGCATTTTACTAGAAGATTACCGTATTTACTCGATTACACGCAGCCCTAAATAACACGAGGCACCCTGGTTTGGAAGAATGCGACGTTGAATCAAGGATTATAGAGGGTTGTCCAATATACCCAAACAGATTCCGATAGACGGTTATACATTTGGAACCTTAAACATGTTCCCATAACATTAAGGAATGGTTTACGGTAGTTGTAATTAACCGGGATTTAACAAATATGATTTTGAAATAATCGCTGCCCTTGAATAGACGCCCTATCGGATTTCACCATGCACCGTCTTTTAAGTAGGAGTCAATCCCAAAACCAAAAAGTTTTCTTGACTTTTTATAGCCATAAAATTTATCTGTTAGCCCTTTTTGGACCTTTTTTGCATACCAAAATAACAAATTTCCTTTCCCTTTCATATATTTCAACAAGTGAAAACGTTACCCTTTCATATGGGTCGACCTGCAGCTATCCAAAACGGCTCTCTGATATACCTGAAGCCTGAAAAAAAAGGTATCCCTTTCGGGCGGAGCCTCCCCGTATAGGCCATTATAGGGAGTACCTCTTCCGGATTATCGAGTAAATACAGTACTTTCATTTATTTTAATAAGAGGAAATTGGATCCTTAACGCGTTGCGTGACAGTTTTCTCAGTTTTTGTATATTTCGTTTTTCTGTTAGGGTCACTGGTCCCTCTGCTGGAAAATGTTCCAAACACCCAACAGAGATCGCACGTGAGACGGAGGTTACACGCGAGACAGAGAACTTGCGGGAGGCTGCACGTGAGGTCAAAGAAATCACACAGGAACAAGTTGAAAACACTCGTGAAGTTATATCAGGCTGGTTATAATGTGATTGAGACTATGATGTATACGTATCACATTCCAAACAGGACTGACTGTAATGGTCCAAGATTGTATCAGGCTTGTCAATAATATTAAACTGCAAGAATCATATTTATCTCCTTATTTTGTCTGATTTTGTTTCCCGGAGGGACTTCCGTATGAAAGTAACAGGAACCCTCGAAGTCTCGGTTAAGATTGTAAATTGCAGATTTTGGTCTTAAGGATGTTTGGGACGGAAAGTCACTATATTTGCTCATTCAGGTATCGCTCAGAGCTGTACATAAAGAAAAACTAGAGACTGAGATTTAAGTTGGTAATTTCTCAGAATAGAAAATATTAAGCAGATAGAAACTGTCCAGAACAATTCATACTGGGATAAAACTGGGGTGAAACTACTTATGAAACAGTACACGACAAATTAAGGGGAAAACTTGGTCACGTGGTACAAATTCACGTTTGCCTTGATAACTCTATTAACGAAAAAGCACGTGACGACTTCGTGGCTATAGAACTAACTGGCGCCAAATTCCACGTGTCGGAATACTACACAAGCTGCTGAAGGAAGAAGGCTTCTAAACCTGTTATAGGGTTTATCTGCGAACTCGTTCTTTGATATTCGTTGTGTTGGTGTTTGGAGTTGCAGTAGAAAATCTTTCGCGAGTGAGAAGGGAAGTTCTCTAGACTGTAAAGCGGGTACGTTACACATTAGTTTGTCATGTCAGGTGTAAGGTTAAGTATTCCTGAAAGTATTCATCAGATAGCCAACGTTGTAATGAGGAATCGTGTGGAACGCAATGTTATTTTGTGTCTCGCAGCGCTGTTTGTTTCACTGCTGTGGAACACTGTAGATCACAAACACAATGACATCTTGTCACAAGGAGATATGTTCCAAAGCGCCATCCGACAATCAACTGCAGAATCATTTTCAGTAGATAACCTTTCCAATGTAGTTCACTACTTTTTTCTAATCGGTTTACTTGCCTCAAAAGGTGAACGAAGCTACAAGGCGAACACTTGAATTATAATTTGCTGGAAGAGGGGGATGAAACAAACGCATTGCCTTGTAAAAGATCGAATGAATATAACAGAAAAGCAGATAGTAAAACCGAAAAAAAAAAACGAATCATTTAATTGTACTTTAGGCACGATGACAAAATAAAAGTGTTCTTAAAACGGTCCTTCTTCCACTTTGGAAGTGCAAGGCACACGTGACGGTGATTTCTTAGTGAATATAGAGCCTTATTGGCTTCAGTTAATAACTTGTCAAGTTTGTTATCCTTGCTGCCGATGGCAGGGTTAAAAAACTTGTCACGTATGTCCTCGCAATATGAAATAATGGTTGGAATACCAGCTTCATTAAATGCCTCGTCATAAGACAGACTTGGGCGAATGACTGACAATGCCCTTTTTTACCTGGGACCCGCTTCAGCTCACACTGCATACTTGGGCAGAGCATAAAAGAAAACAGTCGCTGCATAAACCAGGATTGATCTTATACATGTGGCATAAAAGAGGACCAAATCCCAACATGGAAGCTTTGCCCGTTTAAGCTAAACTAGGAAATACAAACGTTTAGACGCTTTCTTTACAGTTTCGTTAAAGTGCTCATCCCATGATAAATCGCTTGTAATTGTCACACCCAGCAGCTTTGCGCTTCTAACTACTTCAAGCTGGTTACCATTGACAGAATAGGATGGAACTCAGGCTGCTTTTTAGTGAAGGAGATTCTAAGTTCTTTACACTTTTCGTTGTTCAGTCAAGTTGAACCCTATTATCTGAGGACCACTGAGCTACACAGTCTGCTCTATCTATATATGTTGGGCATTACTCGCACCACCCTTAGCGACTACTTCTGACGTTGTGGTGTCATCAACATACTTCCAGAGCTGGGCGTTGAAATTTCCATTAAGACTTGGATCATTGATCAAAATAAGGAACAATTAAGGCCCTAGCTTTGTCCCCTGGGGAACCCAAGAGGGGGCAGAGCCCCACTTGGAGTAACATCCCTCAGCTGGCCTAATCCGCTGAGAACGCCCGGACAGAAAATCAATCATCCAGTTGATTATTCTGGTTGGTAGAACAAAATTAACATCTAAATTTATCAACAAGTATTCTGTGGTCAATTAGATCGAAAGCTTTTCGATAATTGAATAGCACAGTCATGACTGTAGCGCTTTTGCCGTCTGTCGCTTTGGGCATTCATTGTTTGCATTATGTTCTGTGTTTTTGTTTATTTAAAACTGTTTTGCCTTTTAAAAACTCATGCATCAAAACTGACATAAAAACAAGTTTGTGGCAGCACTTCATTTCCAATATGGAAGCTCTAGTTTTATATGCGAAGATGATAAACGTGCGCAAATACATTGTTGTTGTTGTTATTATTATTATTATTTTCATTGAGCCTCAGTGAGGAACTCCTTTGACAACGAGGGTTGAATTACAATAATTTCCAGTGCGAAAAAAAAAATAACACCTATAACTGAGGACTTTGTAAGCGTGTTATAGTCGCAATTTCGATTGCTTTAAAGTGGGAGCGTGTTGAGAGCATGTTATCACCTTTGTCCCTGAAATCATATGGAGTGGGGGGGGGGGACGGTGTCACAGTTTATCTCGTTTGACAACCTAGTTGAATTAAATTTTAAATTTAAACATAGTAAATGAACTGGAATAGATGTTATCACTGACCAACGTAAGACAGTTACATTTTTTGTTTGCCTGTTCACGCTGCATTGTTCAATGGTACCATTGAATATTACATGGCGCGTGATCTCGGGGAGATCTTACGATAGCATTGCTTTGTAATCCCGCCAAGATGAGATAGGTGTGATCTCGGCAAAGTGGTGCCAACATTTGGCGCTTCGCACCCGCTACACTTGGCAACCTTTGGCAAAATATTTGGGAATCTTAGGTAACGTTCGGAATTCGTCGAAACATCTTCGGCACCGTTCGGAATTGATCGGAATTGTGTTCGGAATTCGGGAAATGTGGGTACGGAATCACACGCAAAGTTGGCAGGCTTAGCCCGAATGCCTGGAGTGAGTTGATCTGGCTTCAGCCACGCTACGCTTCCCAATTTGACCAATAAATTAATATTACTGTCAAGCCGAACGCTGATGGAATAGTGGTAAGTGCACATTAGCCTCGAATTCCATCACTTTCTCTGCCCAAGCTCATAAAACAGTGACTTGTAATCGAGCCTGAGTACACATTAGACATTCCCAAAGCCCATTTCCGGTTTAATTTCTGCTGGTACTTCGATCATTTTCGCTCGCCCCTCGCCCCTTCGGCGCTCTGCAGTCGAATTTGTGTCAAGTCTGAGGGCTTTGCTTTCTTTTAGCGCACGCAAACATATGCCCGTTGCTCCCCTTCCCCCCTCCCGTGCCATTCTTTCCAATTTTTTGAAGAACAGTGGACTCAAAATCACCCACATTACCTTTCGGGATTGTTGCGTAACCTTTTCCGATAACCTTTCTCAAAATGAAGTACGGTATAAACAGAAAGTTCATGACTAAGCTGGGATCGCGAAAATTACATTTTCCGAAAAGTAACTAAGATAGCCTCTATGTTTGACCACAGGATAGACTAATGGGGTAGGGGTTCAAAGCAAAGTCAAGATTTCCGTAGCCGGAAAACAATTCAGTTAGCTCCTGTAAATCGGATATCAAATAATATCTTCTTCTTTAAAACGTTACTTTAAGATTTTATCACTTCAAAGATTAATGTCTTACCGTCGTCCCATGTTTTGCTCAGCATAAATTCAAATTTGGCGCCGAAAAACTTTCTGACCTTTCTCGTCGGTCGACCGTCATGGCGGACAGATAGGTGACTGTGAACTGTGACGTCAGCAGGGGTAACTTCGTCCCCAGTCAACCTCTTCCCAGTGTCCCTTGTCGCGTTTGGCCAGTCCACGGAGAAAAAGTAAAATAAAATAAGAGGAAATAATTTCATTTATACTGGTATTTCGTTAAATAAAGACTAATGTCAACTAAAAGACAGTGGAGAGAAAAATAACTGCATTGGTGCTAATCATAGCCTGGAAGCCTGGAACGCAAAGCCAACCCGCTGACCGGTCTCCGCTTGTCGAAGGATTATGTGTTCTCAATCAGTCTCCTTGCTGAAATATGGCGTGGTCTGCACCGGAAGATTGGTCTCGCTGGGATCCAGAAAAATTATTAGTATGTCCGTACGATGAAGTGCATAGGATAAAGGCCAAAAGATTTCAAAAACATTTGTTAAAATGCCGAGAGAATCACCCTGAAAAGGACTTCGTAACTTGTCCTTTCAACGCAAAACACGTTATGTTAAGATCGGAAATTCGGCACCATGTCAGTAGATGTCCTGATAGGGTGAGTAGAAGTCAAATGATATGCTATGAACACTTGCTGTGTGAATTATTTCGGCAGGAGAAGGTTTCTCCGGTTTTCATTTTGTTTCCAATCTTCATTTTAAAATGTGGCTTACATGACATACCAATTGCCCAGCTGTTGTTCAGATTATGTTGTTACACTAAACTATCTTTGCCACTCACAGTTTTCCATTACCTAATTTCCTTTTCAGTAAGTTGGAACCCTGTTAAAACGGTCACCACTAGGTCATAAAAATTTGGCGACATTAACAGGGTGGCCGTATTATCAGGGCAGGGTCAAATTTCATGACTTAAGCCAACTAGAATTACAAATGCACCATATATTGCATTCACACTTCTTAAAAAACTGTTCTCTTAAACTCGCAACCAGAATGAAGATATTGCATACAGTAATAACAAAAACTACTTGAAACTTTTCTTTGATAGGTAAAACACTGCCATTAAACTGCCACAAATGCATTTCAAGTGTACGTTAGGTTAAAGGGAACCTCCACTCTTACTACAGAATAAGTTTAAATCGAATAAAATTATGTTGATAAACAAATTTGTTCGAAATTTGTCTTAAAAAATGTGTTTATATCAGGAAAAGTGAATTTTAAAATCGCTTATTTTCACTTTCAAATTTGTGCTCAGCTGACACAAAGATTTTTGTTTAATAACAATGAAATTGACAAAAGTTATTTCTTTTCGGATACAAACAAAAAAATATTTTAGATTGACTTGACTGTAACAGTTATTTCCTGTGATTTAAAGTTATATTTTTGTTGAAGTGGAGGTTCCCTTTAAAGGCAACACAAGAACAGGCTCAGCTGGCTAGATCAGTGAAATTGACACGTCACAGGCATTTTAATTTTCTAAATTTCGAACGGGTGGCCTTATTAACAGGTTGAAATTATATAAGATTCTACTGTTTGGGATTTAAAAAATGTATCCGTTGGCTGTATTAACAGGTGACCACATTAACAAGGGTTTTTTTACCAGAAAATGTATGCCTGTTTTGCCAGGCCAAAAAAACTGGCCGCAATAATGAGGTCCAGACCGTATTACCGAGGTGGCCATAAGTCGGAGTTCCACTGTACCAAAATTCTTTGATTTTTTACCCAATTTGCATTCAAGAACCAAAGGGTTAGAAATGTGTTATAGTTTTTGTACAAGGCAGTAAACCTTATTTTTTCCTTAAACCCCTTTCTTGAGGCCCTATTAAAGTATAGGGTAAAATCTGATAATCAAGATAGCCTTGAAAGACTGTGACAAAGGACAGCAAAAATGGCCACAAATGACACAAAGATGGGTTGAATCTGCGACACGACACAGAAATGCACAGATACAATAGTAAATTACCGTCAGTGACATGGCTTCCTCCTCGATACGTGAGGATACAGGTTTTGTCATATGTAGCCCCCCTAAGAGAGCCTCATTCTTTACTCTCCCCATCATAATGATAAATACTGGATTTTCAGTCTTGTTCTCCATATATATATATAAGTCGATTGTCTTAACAAATTTTACTTTGTTTTAATTTTCAGACAGTTATAGAACAGTATAACTACAAAGGTATGTTAAAACTACAAGTTAAGGTCAGACAGCACTAAAAAGTTGTTACGCCCAGAAGAACCCTTCGTTAAAAGACCCTTCCAGAGCAGTCTTTTCAACTTTTGACATGGACCGATTATGAGAATTTCATCAACACTACTGGAAAGAAGGCCTGAAAATAATAAGTAAAACTGTCAAATTTGGAAGTGATATGTTGAAAGTGATAAGTCATAAGTACACGAAGATAAAATTAGCCCTGCAAAGTTTTGAAAATTTACAGACTTTGGTATGATTGGTCGCAAGTTTGTGCCCCCCACCATACAAACGTCTGTAAAATTCCGTGAGTTTCAAGAGCTATACATTCCTTATTTTTGAACAAAACAATTTCAAACTTTGCTATTTTACTAATTTAAAGGTGCTCTTTCCAGATGAGTTTACTGAATTTCTTGTCCACTTGTCCATGTCAAAAGTTGAACAAAAAAAAGCATGGAAAGATCAATTTGTGCAGTCTGAGTATTTCTCTATGGGGGGATGAAATTTTTACAGTGTCACCATTCCCAGTTTTAATAGAGGGTCCCTTTTTTTTGCAGGGGGGAAGATTTATTTGTTTGAATAATTTTTAGCATCATTGTTAATGTGCTGCAACCATGAGGCAGGAATTGTGAAACCCGGATCTTGTTTAATATGCACTTAAAATCTTCTTTGGGGTTCCAGACCTCATGGTACATAGATATTGAGTAAGGAGGCTGGGGAGCTTTCTGGCAGAAAAGAAACATTGTAACTTTGAACCTCAGCCTTTCAGGACCTGCTTTTGATCTAGGGAAAGACACCCCCAGATTTGAAATTTGAAAAAGAAAAAAAAGTAGGCCAAGAAGCAAAAACACTTATCTTAATTTCCCTTACTTAAGACTAGAGGTTTTTTTTTGTTCCATTTTTCTTTTGTTTCCTATGAAAGGACCTGGGGGTCATGCCTACAGTAACTAGGGGAAATTCACATGTCCCAGCCCTTAGTAAAAGCCCTGCCCGTGATGAATCTGTAGCATGTGTGGGTTTTTTTTCTAAGTAGGGAGACAGAGTTTTACTGTTTGTGTCGCCCTGCAGAAGAAACGTTTTCCAGCACTCCCGTAGCATTTTCTATCAAATCAGTCGTAGTTTTCCACTGGAAGGTAGAAGTCAATCTTTGGTGATTTTTGGAGTGGGTAATTATTAATTTTATTATGATGATAGTTACTGGTTTGCGAATACAGCTGTCATTCCTCACTCCTTGCCTAGGGATTTTCCACAAGTCCTGAGGAGCGAGGAGCGAAGAGATACGGCTGTATTTGCAAGTTGGATAGTAGCCTGCGTGCTTGTGGGCCCAAAATTCCCTTAGTTTTCTCTTCCCTTTCAAATGCCTGCCGCATAGGCTAGTTGGATAGTTGCATGTAAACTTATTGTTTTGTTAACAGGAAGTGAAAAGGATGAAGATGGCTTCTACTTCAAAGGAAACACTTCCGTTCCAAGTTATCACAAAACTGAGGATATACAAGAATCTTCTGAGAGTTGGGATGCAGGTCTGTAACAAGCATTCACTTGAAACTTTCGGGTATCCGTAGTTTTGTTAAAAGTAAAGCTGGTAAAATTCAAGAGCGGGGCCTGACTGTAAGGTAAAGTAGAAATAAAATACTTTTATTTAATTGCCTGGTGGCCCTTTGCACCTTACTTTTGCCTCCAGGTGACAAGAAAATCTTAGTTTTTTCATAGAAATCATAGTTGTGCTGAGCACCCTGAATTTCACAGGATCAGAGCACTGGGCTTCCTTCAATTTTTCTTAGAGCACAGCCTTGCTTTCAGTCTAAAAAATCATTAAATGTCTCTTTCTCCATGCTTTTTGCTCGGTCCAATTTCGTCTGCCCATTAATCATTTTGTATTACTCTACAGGGCTTTCACAGTTAGCAAAAAGTCATGGAAGAAAAAATAAGTCAATGTTAAGGAAAAGTCACAAGGAAATTGTCCAAAGATTCCCGATGGGATACATGTTGGCCCATCTTGGCCGCTCGGGTAGCTAATCTGAATGCATGATTTGCTTCATCTAGCCTGCTATTGGATTCAGCTACCCTGCAAGCAGAAGTTTCTGTCTTGCATTACTTTTAGCACTTATGAAGTTGTTCGCCTCACTTGTCTGTTGTGTTTAAAATAAACCAATTACATGACTGACAAGCAATGCAATGTGAATGACTTCGTTATTCAACCAGGAATGAGGTAGACAAAGAACTTTGTGGATGTGCTACCTCCAAATCATTATTTATTTATTTATTTATTTTATTTGTTTAAATGCTAGAAGCCATGCAAGAGAGAAAGCTCTGCTCACAGGGCAGGTTTCAGCCATGTAATAAAATGATGGGAGTACTGGTAGGTAGGTTGCAGTTAGGTTGGCTGCAACCAGACTTAATTTCCCTGTCCTATGAATCATTAACTATAATGTTTTTTGCCGTTTCTAGGTGAAGAGAGCGATTTCCAGTGGACTGAACATAATGACATTAATACACCCCTGTGGAACCAAGGGATGGCTCAAACTTCTCATGCTGTCACAGATACACTAAGGTTTGGAAACATATGTTATCAGCTGATCGATATAATAATTTTATTATGGTTTCTGATTTTATGTAATGTCATGATAAAGTACCTGAAAGTCAGCTTAAGAGTGATCAGTATCAATTTTCTCCTAACTATTTTAATACATAATCAATCGATAAAATGACCATTACAGAGAAAATGCATTGATCTCCAATCAAATTCTTTCAACTAATTCTTTAAGGAATTGTATGGCGATCAGTGTGGAGAATTTTTAGATTGATCTTTGGGTCTTAAGGGTTATATCACCGACACCAAATCCAGTAATCTGTATTTTTTCCGTGCGTTTATCATTCAAAGTTCTTTCTTTTGTCTAACCTCAATCCCTTCAAATAAGAATCACTGAACGACTGAAGCTAATCCGAAATTTTGACGTAACGGGAGCAAAGCAAGGATTATTTATTTTCAACAGATGTGGTACTTCTACATTACTTTCACATCAGCGAAGTTTTCCCTGTCTCATTTTCTAAAATTCAATATAACTTTTATCAAAATTTGAAAAAAAAAAGCAAAACAAAACAAAAATCAATGTCTGAAAACCTTAAAAGTATATTTCTAAGTGTCTCCAAAATTTATTCCAGCCCTACTATTTTGATTTTATGAGATGGTGAGTTGTTGCTGTTTTTTTTTTTGGCAGTTTAAGTCCAGAAGAACGAGAAAAATTCAAAGGACAGATGAGAAGAGAAGCTGCAATAAGAAATGCAAAGTAAGAAAAAAATCACTCAAAATTTTATATTTATTGTTTATTGCATACTTTACGTATCACGTTAACATTCAAGTACCTGGTTTTTTTACCCTGTTTGAGATGGCATCCCAGTTTTAAAGTCAAATCGCATTGCCTGACTTTCTGTCTCTAACGTAAACGCGCTCGTCTTTTTAAGGAAACCTAATTAGATCATTATTGACGACGCCTGGTTCCAGTATAATCGTCAAGATCCCGTCCATCGTCCTGCGCCATCGTGTTTCTGTAGTGACCTTTTCGTGGTAGACTGGTTGTTACCGAGGACGTCCTGTCGTTTATGTTTGTTTGTCTGTTTAGTTCTGGAAAGGTATTGCTCGTGCCTTGCCATCGGTTTGGCATAGTTGGTCACATTATATAGACTTGCTACAAGTCGACCTCCCATAAGTTCTTTGAAGTGGGCGAAGCGAGCTTTAATGAATGAGGTCGCACAGCGACCGAGGGAGCGACGAAGTCTCGAGGTCGACTTGTTTCGTCTGAGTGGATTTGAATCATATTAATATATAGATTTAGCCAGGGCTAAAAGCGAAGCTCTCATTCATATCTATAGTTCACTCAAACAAAATATAAAATCGTATAATTCTAAAAGGCAAAGGCAAAGAAAACAGCCAAAAAAAATCAGTAGGTCTAATTAGCAAAAAAACAACTTTGCACGTGCAGCACACTTTTTTGTACATTTCTGTGCCGTTGTTTTGCATGACTTCAACGTGAAACTTCCAGAAACTTCCTAGTTACACGTTTTATGGAGGAAATGTTGTATGTGTTCCTGTTCACTTTTTTTTCGCTGCCACTCAGTTTCACCATGGTGGCCGCTAGCATTTCTCATTTTTCTCACCGCCGCTATAAAATTCCAACGAAATTGGTCTCCTTTGTTTTTTATCTCTCGCTCCAGCTCTTTCTTTGTTATCCACGTCAATGCAGACATTAAAAGTAAGTCGAAAGAAAGAATCGGCTTTATTGTTGTTGTTGTTTTTTTTTATCTCTAAAAGTCCGGGTGGCTATGCGATTTACCGCCGAAACGCACGGGTACTTGAACTGCACAATTTCACCCCGCCTTACATAACGGGGTGGACGTACGGAACGATTTTATCAGAACCAAAATTTCTTGGATACATTGATAACCAAATTTTTTTACCCATGGCGCTCAGCTGCGCGCGAGAGCTCCGCTATAAATTCTCGCGGGAAGAGAAATGATTGACATAATGTTGTGTCGGGAGTGGCGTGAAATATCACTCACTGTCCTATTGGTCAATTGTCATAACGTCACCGGTAGAATTTTCGACCTGTGAATTTCGCGCCAAACTGGTATGACAAGTCCTTTAAATGGCATAACCAACCAGGAAAAAAATACAGGACTTCTAGAAAGTCTACATATCATATAGCAAAGCCGAATCGAACTGACTCATTCGGGGTAGGCTGGTTGTCACCAAAGGGTCCTGTCATTTGTTTGTTTGTTTTTCAGCTCTGGAATGCTGTTACCTTCGCAAAGATGGGCCAGCTCTGAAGGATATAACAAAAGTTCAGACAATTATATGATGCAACATTCATTGCCTACTAACGTTGGACAAAGTGCAATGGCGAACTCCTCAGTACAAGAGGTGGAACCTGTGGTTCATACAGGCGTCTTAACCAACACTGCTTCAAAACAAAGAAACCCTATATTTGAATATTGTGTTCAGCGAATGCAGAATAGTTCTGAGTGCGGTAATAAACAAAATATGGTGGTAAGTCAAAGTGGTGCGTGCAAAAAAGAAGAAGTCATGAACGAGAGTAATCTTACACTTCAGCGTCTAACAAACGAAGGCGTTTCTTCTCAACACCCACGCAACACTGTGTTAACATCTTTTACACATGACAACATGAAATTAAGAAGTAACTTTGCATACAGCGGAATGGAAAATAAATCGTTATTACAAGAGGCAAGAAGCAAAGAGGGAGACGTTGCGATTTCTAATGTTTGCGGACGGCAAAATCTTTTAACACCCTCCCAGCAAACGAACAGTTTTACTCAAGAATCTTCGGCGATGGACCCGATAGAATTAACAGCTGGTTTTATAGAAAATGAAATGGAGAAAACACTAAGATTACACGGGAATACGGCGAAGCCTGAAGTGGCTGCAGTGTCGAGTGTTTGCGGACAGCCGACTTACCCAACATCGTCATGCGCGAACGGTCCTCACTTGGCCGGTGTGGGTAGAGCCAGGCACTTCGCTGAGGCCAGAAAGAACAATTTTGGGGGCATTTGTTACAACCCACCAAAAAATGCAGGTAAGAATCTTTTGAGTGTATTCTAATATGAGGGAGCTTTAGCATCGACAACGGCAAGGGCAGCGAAGACGTCACTTTTAAAATGAATTCGCTTTTTCAAACTTTGTCGCATTTTAGTCAATTGTAGGCCAATTTCTAAGGAGTTGGTTTCTTGGGGAGTGCACTCATGGTTAGAAGAGAAAGAAACAGTCGTCGTCGCTTGTTTACGTCCTCCATAAAACTTGAAATTAGGCATTGTCAAGTCGTAGTCGTGCTGTGAGGGCAAAGAAATGTACAAAAACCGTAATGCACGTGTACAGTTGTTGTTGTGCCAACCTAAATCTATCGCTTTTTTTTGACGTTCCTGTGGCCGTCGCCGTTGTCGTGGCTAAAGCTCTCTTTTACTTGAAGTGGTGCAAATGTTCAAAGAATACGCACTGGGACTGGCTAAATCGAGTATAATACCAGACACTTATAAGAAGCCACAAGTCATGGGTTGGGAGTTACAGCGATACAGTGTCGTGTGTACATTTTACATTTTATTGCTTACGGCATTTATGTCTTCGAAAGTGTCGATAAAGCCCGAAACCTTTTCCTGGGCGCTTTCCATTTACGAAAAAAACCCGGAAATTTCGGTGGTAGCAAAAGTGGAATTTCCGATTGGTAAAAAGTTGTTCCATTTGGTCGTAAACCCCGGTACGTGGCGCGGTGCCCGACCGTGGACCTGGAACTGGTACAAACTACGAGAAACGTAAATGGAGCACGACATTCCGTTCGGAAATTCCAACCGGGAAAACCGGACCACCTTTTTAGATTTTCCACTTTTTCTGGGAATTTTCCAGTGGGACGAACCGACGAAACGTGTTCCATTTACCGACGAACCGGAAATTCCGGAAATTTTGACTAAATGGAAAGCGCCCCATGTGAACACTTCGAATTCTATTTGCATAGCTAACACTAAAATGCAGGGCGGGGCCTCGTAATCCATACAGCCTTGTTTTGATATAATCGTCTGGATTAACCTCGATGGCCCGAGTCGTCTCAACTTGTGCCCCGGCAGTCGAGACGATTATATAGAAATCAGGGGCGTAGCCAGCTTTTCGACTAGTCGTAGGCCTGGCGGACTCTCATTTACACATATCCTGAAAATTGCACGCATGACTACTACGCACTGACCTCATCAACACTATGAGCTCTTAAGCTTTTTAGCTCACCCCAACAAAGCATAATTTATTACAAGCCGTAGA